>WBNM01009433.1:37147-199918 GCA_013399055.1 Ramphastos sulfuratus | reverse complement strand
GCATTTGGGTGCTGTCTGAAGCTCTAGCTGGCCCTGCAAGTCGGGAGAGCATTTTGTGAGTAAATACATAAAGCTTCTTGTAATTCACCAGTGACTTCTGCCATAACCAGAAAGGAGCAACTTGAGTCCATCTAGTGAGCAGGCAGTGTATTGACTGCAAGCAGAACACTAACAGCAAAGCCTTCTCTTCTAGTTCAATTGAGTTCAATTAATGTTATATATTTTTACTAGTTATTTCCAGAGCCTGTTATAATTTTATAACTGTATAAAGTTTCCATGACCGACGAAAAGAACTGATTATTATTATTATTAAAATTAGTGATCAGGGTGGCGAGAGTTCTAAATATTGAACATTAATAAACAATATTAACTTTTTTAAAAATATCATCTCACATTAACTAATTACAACTCCACTACAAGGGGACAATATAATACCCACAGTGCAAGCCAGCAAGTCATCTCCACTTCAGCCACAGCTTAGTTTCATATTTAGGGCTGAAGGCAAGATGAAAGCCTTTAGCTTTACTGGGGGAAGCACCTAGCATGACCAAGGGTGTTGGGAGTACCCTGTGAAGTGCTAGTGATGAGGGGGACTGCCAAAAGGCTGTAGCTAGGTTCAGCTGGGCTGTGGGGTGCTCAAGATGGGCAGTTTGCAGCATCTTCCATTTGCAATATGTGGGCACCAGCTTTTCAGCTGTTTTATTTCATATTTAGTTCTGAGGGCAAGGTGAAAGCCTTTAGATTTGCTGGGGGAGCACTTGAAGAGGAGCAAGGGTGTGGGAGTATCCTGTGAAGTGCTCATGGTGAGGGCAGTGCCACAGAGAACATAACCAATATGGAAAGACTCCTGGGGAAAGGGTTCTCAAGTACACTCAGCTGGTACCATCAGTTTCTGAGTATCTGAAGGGTGTCTACAGGAAGGCTGGGGAGGGACTATTTACAAGGTCTTGTAATGACAGGACGAGGGGCAATGGGTTTAAACTGGCAGAGGGGAGATTTAGGCTAGATGTTAGGAGAAAGTTCTTTCCAGTGAGGGTGGTGAGGCACTGGAACATGTTGCCCAGGGAGGTTGTGGCTGCTCCCTCTCTGGATGTGTTCAAGGCCAGGTTGGACGAGGCCTTGAGTGACCTGTACTAGTGGGAGGTGTCCCTNTCCTGGCATTTCTCATTCTGCTGTGCTTTGTTTGCAGCTTAGCCAGCGTTCCGGCCTTGAATGCGTTACTGGTTTTCTTTTTATTCTGGATGATTGTGTTTACACTGTATCCACATTTTCCCCATTTCTGCAAGTGTATTTAGTTTTGTAAATGCTTTCACATGTTACCCAGTGAATAGCTGTGCTTGCACGGATCCATTTGACACTGATCTTACTGTTACTTTGGTGAACCATTGTGTCCTGAAATAGGCTGGCTTTGGTGGCATGCTGAGACAAGAATAAAAGCCCACAGGTAATTTGTTCATCAGCAAGTAGAATGCGTTTGGCCTTGTCTGCTCTAACATCTTCTCCATGCGCTCACCTGGGAACTGCCCTGGGCTCTGTGCAGAGCTGTGTCCCCTGCCTGCCTGACCAGGATGAGCAACTGAATGGAGTCTCCTTTAAACAACTCAAGGAGATCTTCACATCACACAGTTCTTGTAGGAAACTTGTGCCTCCTTGATGATTACTGGAAGGGCAAGATGCTGGAATGCAAGTAATGGGGGATTTCTGGATGGAGGCAGAAATGACTTCTTGGTCCCGGCCCTGGAATGGGACCTGTTGCCTTTAGAGTTTGTAGGAGAGTGTCTTGACGGTGTTTTGATAGGGCCAGGACCTTCTTGGTTGTTTTGGTCGTTGTTCCAGTGATGCAAATGATTTAAACTGGCATGCGGGAGCTAACACACAACTGCCACAACTTCAGAGCATCTCACAGAAAAGCTTTTTTCTAAATGCAACTCCACAAAAGTCTCAGTGACAAGTGTCCAATATTAACAGCTACAGTAACTACTTTTTAAGGAACTAAGTACATGCTTTAGAAAACCCCACAGGAATATAAGCATGCAACTGGTATTTCCAGAAGTGTGTAGCATTTACTTGTATTTGCGATTCTTACCAGCCCAGCATGACCCTAGGCACTAACTAGTTAATGAGGTCCTGGAACCCCACAAATAACACTTAACAAAGCTTTCTGGATTTCACTCTGAGCCCAGTCTTTCTGACTCACTTCCTCCTCACCTTCTATTCCTCCTGTACTTTAGAAATACAGGTCTCTCAGGAAGTTTTACTTTTAGTATAGCACTAACAACTTGCTGAACAGAAACCTATTTTTGTCGTGTCTCCTACTGCCAAAATGCCCCTGTTAAGGTCCTGAACAACCTGGTTGTTATTCTATGATTCTACAGCCAACTGTACAAAGGCAGTGAAGTTCAGGACTGTCAGAGAATTAAAGTGAGGTTTTTGATATCTCGATGCTTGTTTTAAATGTTACTCCATGTGATAACCCTTTTTTAGCAAACTTGCTGAGGGAGCACTCAATCCCCCTATGCATGTCACTGGTCTGCACTCTTGATACTGAGCTACTGACTGTATGCAACCATCCAGCCAATCCCTGAGCAGTCCAGCTGTCAAATCCGTGTCTCTTCAAGTTAGAGACAAGGATGTCATGCAGCACAGTGTCAAATGCTATTGTAAAAAGCACATGAAGTGTTCTTTTATAAGCTTTTTTCCCCCCACAAAATAGTTGACTGGGTTTCGATTAAAGAAGCAGAAGTTGTCTATTTCTTGAATGCTTTGGTTGCTTTTTTTGTTTTATTTACTCATGTAGCACTCACAGCCTTGGCAAACCATACAGAGCAGCATACGTGCAGTGCTGTCACAAAGAGATGAGGTTTAGACATAATGTAGCAAAACCTCCCACCTTTACAGGGGACTTTTTAAACCGAAACGTACCAAAACAGAGTGCAAGGTTATATTAGTTTGAGTTTAAGCTTCCCAAGGGACTCAAAAATATATCTAACAGAAACCAATACAGTAATAGTAGGAGCCTTCCCCTCTCCCACCCACTTTGGAAAGGAAGAAAGGAAGAAGGAGAGAGAAGGAGTAAAAACACCCAAAGAACAGTGTTGCTACAATTTGGAAGTTAAAAGAAAAACTTTAACAATAAATAAAATGTATTTAAGGTAGGGGAGTTACAAATAGGTATAGGGAAGGGAAAACAAGATACAAAATACGTATACACCAGATGGATGGCAATGGATGGAAGGGATGTCCACCACATGGTAGAAACTGGCCATGTGGTAAGACAGGATCAGCAGGAACAAAGGGTTGTATTGAGCAGGTAGGCAGGCCACAAGAGAGGAAAAACAGGAAGTTCCTCTGTTTATATAGGGGGGTCCAGACAGGAAGTGGGAGTGGGCTAAACACTACACCTAGGGTCAAGCAGACGTGGGGTCAAGTTCTGACCACTCCCTCCACCCAGGAGGGTTAACCCTTTACAAAGGTGAACATTGTTCTCATTCCTGAATTTGCTTCATATCTTTAGTCACACATGTTCACAGGCAGAGCCCTACAAGTACTGTGTTAAAATGTCATAGGAAATCAAAGTAATCAACATTGATATTTTAATATTTTAAATGTTATTGATTAACAAAACAAAGATGCTTGATTTTTTTTTAAAATGATTGCTCAGTAGAATGTATATATTTTTAGGTTTTAAATTGTTTCATAAATCACTTAAACACAAATTAATTTTACTTTATTTTTTTTTGTATAGTTGATTTTTTTTTAAATCTCATCCCTCAAGCCTTGTCCTTTAGAGCCTTCTTACCTGTGAAAGGAGACATGGGTGCTGTTAAGATCTGCAATCACTGTAAAATTACACTTCAACATCTGTTTGAAGTGCACAAAATAAATCTCAATTTAGCTATATTCTGTAGTCACAAAAGCATTCATGCAATCGAAATCACTGATATTCTCAGAAAGCGCACTGCTTGTTCAGCATCTTCTCATTCTCCTGCACTGCTGAGGCCACACTTTGAGTACTGTGTTCAGTTCTAGGCCACTCACTGCAGAAGGGACATTGAGGTTCTGGAGCATGCCCAGAGAAGGGCAATGAGCCCATGAAGGGCGTAAGCACCTGGCCTATGAAGAGTATCTGAGGGAGCTGAGGCTGTTCAGCCTGAAGAGGAAGAGGCTGAGGAGAGACCTTATAGCTCTCTACAACTGCCTGAAGGGAGGTTGGAGTGAGGAGGAGGCAGCCTCTGCTGCTTCGTGTGAAGCAACAGGACCAGAGGAAATGGTTCCAGGCTCCACCAGGGGAGGTTCAGGCTGGATGCTAGGAAATATTTCTTGACTTAAAGTGTTCTCAAGAGTGGGAATAGCTGGCCCAGGGCAGTGGAGGAGTCACCATCTCTGGGGGTGTTCAAGCAGCCTATGGACCTGGCACTTAGGAACATGGTTTAGTGTTGACCTTTCAATGCTGGATTGGCCCAGACAATTTTGAAGGTCTCTTCCAACCAGATATATTCTGTGATTCTGTGGTTCTCATTGTGGCATTTCACTCAAGTTCTCCAGACCATGATGCATCCTCAGCTTTCTCAGTGTAAGGCTTACAAGACCGCCTTCATTTTCTACATGTATGCCAACACTGTATTCCTGTGCTGCATTCTCAGTCCTCATACCATGAAGCACTTGAACTTCCCTCCCCCTTCATCTCAGACCCTACAATGCCAGTGTACACTCATTACTCAAGTCCAACTGCAGTGACATTGAATACAGGAAGCAATCTTAATTCATCTGTTAATGGCAAATAAAGAACATGTACATACCTTTCCTGCAGGCTTTCCTAGAGTCCAGACTTACTTCCCTTTTTCAACACACCTTGGATATGTCAGCTGTCCTCCCTTACACTGCACTTGAAATAAAGTTGTCCTGGATTCTGCTCCAAAATGGTTCTGTTTACAGTAAAATCCAACATAATCCCCATGGTAAAAGTAAACTTGATTCTGATAGAACCCTTGTAGCAGCAAGTTATTTTTCTCCATTTCAAGTTTTGACAAAGTACATGGCTCTAAAAAAGAGAAGTTTAACCAGTGTTAATAAACCTATTTTTGAGATAATACCATCCTCACTAGTAGAGACTTAAACTGTAGATTATTTCTCATTCTCATAATTTATTATACATTAAATCACTGTATTTGTGTCACGGTTCAAAAAGAAAAAAAAAAGGCAGACAGCTTCTATTAAAACTTTCATCTCTAACTGAACAAAACTGAAGTTGAGATCTTAACATTCTAGTTGACAGTAGTTAATTTATAAACTGTAAGTATCTCAACTTGGAAAGAGTTGGGGTTGCTCAGCCTGGAAAAGGCTCTGGGGAGACCTTATTGCAGCCTCAGAGTACTTAAAGGAGGCCTAATAAAGAAGAGGAGGACAGACTTTATAGTAGGGCTTGTAGCGATAGGACAAAGGGTGATGGTTTTAGATTAAAGAAGGAGAAGATTTAGACTGGATAAGGAAGTAATTTTTCACAACGAAGGTGGCGAAACACTGGCACAGATTGTCTAGTGAGGTGTTTGAAGCCCCATCCCCAGAAACATTCAAGGTCAGGTTGGACAGCATTCTGAGCAACCTGATCTAGGTGAAGATGTCCCTGGTCACTGCAGGGAGGTTAGATGAGATGAACTTTGAAAGATCTTCTCCATCTCTGAATTACAGAGAGAAATTAGTGCTTATTTAGCTTACGACACCTACCAATACAAACTGGTGGTGAAGTCCACTGTCCCTCAGAACAGAAAATTGTCTCAGATCCTTGCATAAAATGATAGTCAGAGCAACTATACTGAACTGTAGAACCACTGTCATACTGGGTCTGGGGTGGGAGAGTAAGAGCTCCATTTGCAATAGAAGGTGGAGAGTCACATTTTTCTTTAGGAGCTGGAATAAAATGAAAAACATTTGAGAAACATTCAGCTTAAGAAACTAAGGACATTAGCAGTTTTAAGTGCCTGTCAACACTGAAGATGCACCAATGCTCAGTGTACTTTTTTACTCTTTGGCTACATCTCATTAGAATGCAATCTCCTATATTCTAACCATAAGAGATCCCTTGTGTGCATTTGTGTACCGCTGTCTTTCTACAGAGCTTTGTGTTCCCTGGGCTTGGAGAAGAGCTCATCTCTCCTTTCCACAACTTTCCCCAAAGGAAGGTGCACTGTTTTTTTTCCAGGCTTAGATGCATGCTTAGCTGTCATGTGCGAGGATATCCTAAACATCTATTACTTGCAATAGATTCTAGGCTCACATTGCCAAAGGAAGTTGATTAAAAAGGCAATTAAAAACAGTAGTTTTACCTTGCATAATGCATTTTGGATACTTCAGCCTGCCGTGGGTACACTGTGTCCTCCCAGGAGATGGAACAGTGCTCTGTAGAAAATTGTATCCCTGTTTGCATTCAAACTCTATGAGATCCCCATGTAGAAAAATCAATTCTTCCTGTTTCCATTTCAGCTCTATGTTGTTTCTGTTCATATCAGTTTCATTAAGAGTGCATGGCTCTATGAAATAAAAGTGTACTTTAACAAAAAGCAACCCCAAGTTTTGTAGCCCCTTTTTGTAGGAGTCAAACAAGAGAAAATCTACATCAACATTTTTTGCAAGAAAAAGAATTGTAGAGGCATTAAAACAAACCAAAACACAAATATAAAGAAATAGGCTGAAGTAACACGCAAAACAAAAAGCCTAAACTGGAACAGTAAGTCATAGAAAACACACTTCTGACAAGAATCTGATCTCTACAAGCACTTGTAAACATATGGCAGCCTAGGTTTACCACTGAAAAAGAAAATAACTTCTTGACTGTATGTCGTGGTAGGCCTGAATAGGCCAAAATAGGCTTATACATGCCCTGGCTTGCCCAGGCATGTTTTTCTGCTCTCCCTCCTGCTATAGCAACTTTGCTTTGTTTTTGTTTTTTTTTTCCTTTGTTTTGTCACTGTTCTAACAATTTAGAGGTCTTCCAAAAAGCTTTTTGGAAGCTTTGCATTCTAATTTGAGATTTTCCACATCATTCAAAGTCAACAGAGTTTTGGTTGCCATTTGGCTGGTTTCTTAAAAAGTGTGTGCCAAGCTCACATTGGGTAGCTCACCTTCCCATTAGATAACCAATCTCATCAACTTTCCAAGCCCCTATCTAACTTTGGTAAAGCCTGACAGAGGGACAGTCACATAAATAAATGTCTGCAGGTTCCATGAGAATCATTACCTGACAGAGGCTTTGCTGAGGGAAAGGTAAGGAGAAATTAGCTATTACACATTCTGATGACAGTAGCACAACAATATATTGGTATGGATGTTTTCCTGAAACTAACCAGAGCTTTTGCTCCCTCTGGTCTGGTAAGGTGAGAGCTGGAAAGAAATCTCACAGCAAACAAGAAAAGGATGATGTGCTCATTCAGGTGCTTAGGAGACAAATGAAGCTGACAGGAAAGAAGCTTTTGTTATTTCACAGGTTTTGTTAAATTTGTGTGTTCAGATCCAAGAATGCTGGTATGGACCTTTCAGTCCAGACGAGGTACAATATAGAAATACGTAATTAAAACTGAGCTGATTGCTTATTTGCAAACTTAAAGAGAGTCAGTTTAACAAAGGATACTAATAAAATGGTTTATCTTTCCTTTCTGTCATGAGAGAATTCTAACAGCTCTTGTAGATCATCAGTAGGATTCCTGCTGGTAGTGGTAAATTCCCAATGGGAGTTCTATGTGTTGTTTTGAACATACATAAGAGTAACATGGAAAAATAAGAAAGTCTAGAATTAAATAATATTGAGATACATAATAAAAACCAAAGTCTGAAGGTTTTTAAACCTTTCATTTAAAAATGAAAGCCCAAGAAGCCATTTTGGCAATGGCTACCATCATTAGTTCTAGGCAGCTATTGAAGGACAGGAAGAAATGCATTGAATGAGGAATGTGTGAGAAAAACTAGAGAATTCTTCTATGTAGCAGGGATAGGCATGTTCTGGAATACGTCACTCAGGAAAAGAGAGGAATCTATTTAATTTGGTGTTTGTAAGAATGGGCCAGAGGACACCTAGCAAGAGTGGGCTGAGTGTATTTGTTTTTGCTTTATCCTCATGTGTGATGGAATATTTTAATAAGAGAAATTAGATCATTGGCTGTGAGAAGAAAATAATAGGGATGTCTATATCACTCATTTGTTCTGCTGAGAGACATAAACAGTCGAAATACAAGATAAGACACTCACTTCTCACTTCTCCTTCAGTCTGTGTCTAGTTGCATCTTGCCTTAAGTCCTTTGCATGAAACCTATGTAACCCTATCTCACCATTTCCTCTAACCTCCTTTTGACATCTCACCTCAGATCTCTGTAGACTTATCACATGAGCTATATGGAGATTTATCTGGTTATTTTTGAGATAAGGGGTGATGGGGGGAAAGGAAGGGAGTTGGTTGGGAGCTCTCTTGGGCAGTTTGGCTGTTTGGGTGGGATTTTTAATTTCTGTATCATTTTGAACTTGTATGCAACTGTAAATGTGTGTGTATATATATATAAAAAATATATATAGTGTATATATGCTTGTATATTTATGAACACTGTAAATATAGCTTCATTCCTTAACTTCCGTCTGGCTGAGTTAGTCTGGTTAATCTAGTGAGGGAGGGGAACTCCTAAACCATGACATCATGTTTCTGGAATCTTTATTAACCAAAATGAAAGAGAAAAGATGATCCCAAAGGGAATATCTAGAGGTTCTTTCCAGTTCTACCTCTCTACATTAAGTATGATAAGACTTTGTTTTTCTTACAAGACTTACCTAAGCAAGTTGGTTGTTCCGTCCAGTTTCCTTGCTGGCAGTAAACAGTTTGAGGTCCATCCAAAAAATGGTAACTCTGGCAGCCATACTCTACTGAGGAACCGTTTTTGTAACTTGGCAACAAGGGACCAAGAAGAACACCATTTTTAACCACAGGTGGAGAGGCACAGCCTTGCTGCATTTCTAATGTGAGGTAGGGAGATAAACAATTAGACCTTCAGAATGATGTTAACACTGACTTAAGTATCAGACTGAGCAAAAAAAATTATATACAAATAAAATGTAAACCAATACTTCCTTTCCAAATTTTGTTGTCAGAAACTCCACACGTGCCTTACTGAACTGTGGATGGACATTGTATTTCCCTTTTATTTTCCTCATTTCCAAAGAGACCTTACTGTGGCCTTCCAGTATCTGAAGTGAGCTACAAGAAAGCTGGGAAGGGACTTTTTAGGGTGTCAGGTAGTGATAGGACTGGGGGGGGGGAAGGGATCAAATCTAGAGAAGGGGGAATTTAGATTAGACTTTAGGAAAAAGTTCTTGATCATGGGGGTGGTGAGACATGGGAATAGGTTGCCCAGGAAGGTGGTGGAAGCCCCATCCCTGGAAGTTTTTAAGGCCAGGCTAGATGTGGCTCTGGACAACCCGATCTAGTGGAAAGTGTCCCTGCCCATGACAGGGGAGTTGGAACTAGATGATGATCCTTGAGATCCCTTCCAACCCTGACAATTCTGTGATCTGTGTCTGCTCTTGGCTCTTGCAGGTTTACACTCAGTATAGATTAGTTATTCTCCTGTGATGAGATGGCCTTTTTCTGTTGCTTGAGATGTTTAGCTCACGTGTGGTTCAAAAATCAGCTAAAGAAAGCTCACTGGAACAATTTAATCCAAGTATCAACAAAATACTCATGAATTTGCATATTCAAACAATATTAACAAATAATGCAAATAGTGCAAGATAGTGCAAAATAGTGCAAAATAACTGAAAGCAAATGCTAAAGTATGAAATGAAATAAAATTGCTTATAGATATAGTTTATGATCAGTAGACACAAGCAACAATGGCCTTTCATCCATGCAACTGCTGCACTGAGATCCATAGCACATAGAAACACTTTGAAGAGTCAGGAACTATGCTATAGCAAAAGAGCAGTAAAAAACAGTCATTAAATGCCTATAAGAGCATTAGGGAGTATTGAAAGTGCTTCTAAATAGAAAAGCAATGTACACCTACTCATACCTTCATTGAGATGCGTTTTGCTTGCTCTTACAGCTGCATCTGCCTCAGGTGATGGTGGTGCCTCAGACTCCTGTTTATCCATGGTTCCTACAACCACAGCAAAAACTCAGAACTCTGAGAAAGTAATTTTCAAATACCAAAACAGACACTGATGGGTTGTAGGACATAATAAAAATCTCAACAGAGATGTCAGCTGAATTCACCTAGCCCATCCTCTCTTCATTAATCTGTGAAGAATGAGTTGCTTACAGGTTATGCAGCACTTTAACTCTCAAGCATTTTAACAGAAGAGGACATACATGGCTTTGCAGGTATGAAAACTGAGGTTTCTTAGAAAACCAAGGCATTGTTTGCAGACACATTTCTGTTCAGCTGTCAATCTTCACAACAATACTAACCAATACAAACAGGGGGTGATGTCCATTTTCCTTTTTCACACTGGATTTCCTCAGATCCTTGTATCTTGAAGTTCCTTTTACACTGTATACGAACTTTGTCTCCATTACGATATGTTCTTCTAACTGTGAGGTTATGGGCATGAGGAGGGAATGGTGGTGGAGGGCATTTAGTTTTTACACCTGAAAACAAACAAACAAACAAAAGATAAATAACTAGAGAAGGGGAGGAAGGGGGAAAGAGCGAGAGAGAGCAGTAATAGCCCATTTCCTATCTTCAAATTGAGTTTGCAATTATCTATCCTCCAGAGCAGATTTAGGCCTTGTTTTCACATTTCTGAGCATTCCACCTTCTCTGTGCTCACATGAAAAAACTCCACACTGTGCCATCAGAACAAACACAGGACTGGGGTCCTAACTCATGCCATTATGGAGCCAATCTCTTTTTACTGGTCAGCAGCAATAAGACAAGAGCAATGTCTACAAACTGAAACATAGAAGGTTTCACCTCAACATGAGGAGAAGCTTCTTTACAGTGAGGGTGACAGAGCACCGGAACAGGCTGCCCAGAGAGGTTGTGCAGTCTCCTTCTCTGGACACTTTCAAAACCCAGCTGGATGTGCTCCTGTGTGAACTACCCTAGGGAGTCCTGCCTTGGCAGGGGGGTTGGACTCGATGATCTCCAGAGGTCACTTCCAACCTCTAAAGTTCTGTGATTCTGTGCTTTAATTGAGAGATTCTAGTGCCTTTGAAGTGCTACTGTATCTTCTAGGAAAGGCAGATGAATTTCATCTTTGTACTCATCCCACAGTCTTCTACAAGATCCTCTGTAAAGGAATTACTAAGTACTATTTTTACTGAAAACTGTGCTTAACATGTCTCTGGTTTTCAGACGTTTGGGTTTTTCTAAGCAAAAATCAAGCAACCACACAATGATTATTAAACTTGCTTTAGAAAACACACTTCACAGGAAAAATTCCTCTAAAAATATACTGGGAAAGAATACCACAGATTTAGTTTAAAACAATAAAATGGTTGTCCCAATATCTGCCATCAACACCTAGTGCCCCTAACATATAAAGCAGAGAATTTATTACTGTTAGGCACTGAGGTCTCCTAAAGCTCAGAACTAATCCTCATAAAGGAAAAAATATCCAGATAAAACAATAATCCACAACTATCAGTGTTGGACAGCAAGTTCTCAGCAAGCCCAAATGCTGATTTGCACTGTTTTCTGCTGCAGACCAGATCTCATCTGCTTTACTACACCTGTTGTACTTCTGAAAATGGCTTTTCAGAGTATCTCCATTACTCCTCAGTGACTGGGGAGGAGAGAGTAATTGCTAAAAGGCTGTTTCTGCCCCAAGGATAACCTTTGCAGTTAATGCTGTTGAAAATACATAGTTTGGTGGGGCTGTGAAACCAAAAAGTACTACAGTTGCCAAGATCAGAAGGAACTTGCTTCAAATGCTATTATTAATGCCTCTGAAGAGGCATGTTCCCACCTCACAAGGCAGGATTAAAGCATGATTAAACCTCTACGTAATCTGAACATGGTTTAAACAGAGCTTCAGGGGCTGAATAACTTTCCTGTAACTGTTGATTCCTGCTTCTCCAGGACACAATGCACAGAGGAACAGCAAGAGACAGTATCTGGTCTAATAATTGAGTCCACTGAGAATAAATTCCAATTATTATTCCCTCACTCCTGTTCCCTTGGCTCCATGCCCTTCAGCTAACACTTGATTTCTATTTAGGCTGTGAATTGGCACGTATTTTTATTTTTCATTCATAAAAGAAGGTGGTAAGGCTTCACCAAGAATTCAACACAGTAAAACTAAAAAAATAAAGTACCATCACAAACTGGAGGATCTGGATACCATCCAAAAGAATAGCATTGAATTAGGTCAAATCCACTGATAGAATAGTTTTCCTCACAGAAAAAGTGAACTACATCTCCCTCTTCATAGATTTTCCTCACTGGGTGGAAGCCTCCATGTGCTACTGCACTCAAAGCGGAGCAAGTTATCTCTAGGAAGAAAACACACAGCAGTGAAAAACAGTCGAGGAAGACTTCCCTCCATGACCCCAATGGCTTACAAAGCAAATCTTAGTTCATTTGTAGAATGACATGTCAAATGGAATTACTTTCCAACCTGTTACATACTAGTGCAGTTTGGAGTAAGGGACCACCCATGTGGTAGACACACTGCTGCTTCTGTGGTGTTTCCTCCTGCAGTATGATATCCCTCCTCGCATCTGTAGAGCAGTGTTTCATTCAACTGAAGCTCTTGCTGGGCTGTGAAGTAGCTGCCGTGATGTAAGTTTGGCACTTGGCATGACTCTTAAATTAATAAAGCACATGTGTAATATTCACTTTAAGTGTACACAAGTTTTCCAGGTGTCATTTGGGGAGAAAGTTTGGATGGCAACAGATTTAATTGAAACAATGCTGTGCCAGCTACACTGACTCCTTCTACATACAATTTTATCTGTACAAATCCACCAAACTAGCAGCACGTGAAATCTGACAACTCCCCCCCATGGAGCTGACAGGCTGAGATATTTGGGGTTGTTCAGTCTGTAGAGGAGCAGGCTCCAAGGAGACCTTATTGTGGCCTTCCAGTATCTGAAGGGGGCTACAAGAAAGCTGGTGAGGGACTTTTTAGGGTGTCAGGTAGTGACAGGACTAGGGGGAATGGAGCAAAACCAGATGTGAGTAGATTCAGGTTGCATGTTAAGAAGTTCTTCACCAGGAGGGAGATGAGACACTGGAACAGGTTGCCCAGAGAAGTGCTGGAAGCACCATCCCCGAAGTTTTTAAGGCCAGGCTGGATGTGGCTCTGAGCAGCCTGATGCAGTGTGAGGTGTCCCTGCCCCTGGCAGGGGGTTGGAGCTAGATGATCCTTGGGGTCCCTTCCAGCCCTGACAATTCTACAGCTAAAAACCTACTCACAAGTTAACATGACCTAGGCAGTTTGGCCCTACAGGTACAGCATGGGCAGTGGAATTCTATACATATAAAACAGATTATAAAGGAGAAAAGTGCATAATCCTACCAATTTTTTTAGTACAGCTTGGCTGGGAGGACCATCCTTCTGGCCGACATTGTATTGTATCTTCAGCACTACCACTTGGAGTGTAGTAGCCTGGATAACATTTATATTGCAGTTTCTCATGCATTTTGAAGTATGTTTCTGTACCATAAAAAAAGCCATTCTCCAAAAGAGGCTTGTTACATTTTTCTAAATTAAAAGAGACAGCTTGGTTAGAAGAAAAAAAGGACTTAATGGAATATATTTGTTCTTTGGTAAGCAAAAGTGGGTTTTTGAGCTGTCCTGATCTAATCTTGTTTTCTTAACCAACTGAAAACACTACCACAATGATCAAGCAATACATCAAACAAATGGGAGGCTTTACAGGATATGCATCTACAGGGGAAACTATGTATTAGTTCTGCTAAAATAAGGAAACTGAGCAAATTTTGTAGTGTTCTTATAAAGACATAAGGTAAAGACCTTTGAAACATCCATCCCTGGAAGTTGTTAAGGCCAGGCTGGATGGGGCTCTGAGCAACCTGATCTAGTGTGAGGTGTCCCTACCCAGGCAGGGGGGTTAGAACTGGATGATCTTTGAGGTCTCTCCCAACCCTGACAATTCTGTGATTCTGTGAACCATGTATTAGTGGAAAAATATTCCACATATAAATGCATGCAGTCTGTAAACATACAGGATTGATTTCACCTCCTTGTGCTAACTTCCACATTTTATCCCTTCTCCTATGCAGCTCCTCTTCCTGCATGTTCCAGGAAAATCAGCTGGAAAAGCAATGCTGAGGTTAGTAAAGCTAACTCACTGTAGCATTGTGGTACTGGAGACCATCCTTCTCCTGTACAAGTTATTCTCCCATCCTGAGTCCCAGCTTCAGTTGTGTAACCAATCGCACAAGAATAGGAAAGCTTCTTTTCCTTACGCATAGGGAAATAGTAGCTTTTGAAATTGTAATAGTACTGTGCAATTTGTCCATGCTCTATGTGTGGCAAATCACAAGGTTTAGCTGCAAAAAGAAATATTTCTCACTAAGAATTTCAACCCAGTTAAGAACTTTTTCACATTAAATTATTTAACATCAGTTGGACTGACACAGGCTTTCAAACAGGGTGAATGATATTCTGGATACTTACAAGCATGGCAAGTCTTGTAAAACTCATTGAATTTAAGATATAATACAAAGGGTAATGGGTATAAACTACAGCAGTTCCACCTCAACATGAGGAAGAACTTCTTTACTGTAAGTGTCATGGAGCACTGGAACAGGTTCCCCAGAGAGGTTGTGGAGTCGTCTTCTTTGGAGACTTTCAAAACCCATCTGGATGCATTCCTGTGTGACCTGCACTATGTTCTATGGTCCTGCTCCAGCAGGAGGGTTGGACTCGATGATCTATAGAGGTCCCTTCCAACAACTAACATCCTGTGATATATTACATCAAGTTTTGTTCTTTGGGTTGACAGGAATACAGGCTGTAGAATTCGATTATGATGTGAAGTGGGCAACACTGATGCAGGACACACCACATTTAGCTCAAACATAAGCCTGAGCACCCTTTGTTTGTGTAAACACTTAAGGATGTCTGCTCTAAAATTCAATGGCAGGTGTGTTCCTGTGTGATCTGCTCTAGGTGATCCTGCTCCCCCCTGCAGGGGGTTGGACTGGATATTTCAAGGTCTCTTCCAGTCCCTAACATTCTTGACTCTGTGATTCTGTAAACCTGCTGAAGAAAGAGAATTTCAGAACAGAGTTGTGTTGGGTTGAAATTGCCCCAAAAATAAAGTCACCAGACTAGCTCAGAAGATTTGGAAGCAAAATGAAGCTGTACTTACAAAAGCAGGCTAAAATCTAGATGTATAGAATGCAATGAATATGTAAAAAATATATTTCAAATTCGGAAACAACACAAGGACCCCCTTGAATTGTTCCCCACCCCTCTGGACAAGCCCAGAGTGGGCTACCAGCAGCCTACATCCCCGCTTCCTTCCCCTCCCCTCTCCCTTCCTTGTATCTCAGACACCCCAGCAGAAGGTCAGGAAAGACATAATGGAGTAATGCAAAGAAGAATTGCAGAGAGAAGTGAAAAGAAGATGATGACGACTTTACGCAGCAAACCTTATCCTAATCAGCAAGCAAATAGAAGGATATAGACTTACTATTTTTCTTTTGTATCCAGTCTCCTGTTTTATTTACCTTTTACTATTTTCTAGTCAACATTTCTGGAATTTTCCTATTCTTGTTTACGATTAAGAAGTAGGCTAGAGGGTTAGATTTAAATCACTGCAAGAGTCAATAGAAATAAAAGAAGGCAAAAGGGTTAAGGACAAGTAGAACTGCAATTAAAACCAAATCAGTAACAGGAGGAAAATCTTTCAGAGGAATTATGCTGAAAATTACATTATTACAAAACCCCCACAAAAAAAAACCCAAACCCCCCCAAAAAACCGCCCAAACCCCAGACACCAAACTAGCAATAGTCATGATGTTATTTCTTATAAAAACATCCTTTGGGATGACTCTGCATGGCATTACAAAACAATCTAACCTGAAGAATCTTGACCACCACCACCAACCATCAATCTCAACATAACTGGGCAGAATTGTCTCACCAGCTGACACTCTGTATTCATCCTATACATATTAAAGTCCAAATATTGCCCCTTTAGTCGCTATCACCAGAATTTACTGCAGTTACTAGAATTGTCTGCAAATTTAGTACTTTTACTAAATAGAAATTACCAAGATAATTGTTTAGTGGTTCCCTTCCTGTATCACATCTAAATAAAAACAAACAAACAAACAAAACCTGAACCCAAACCAAACTTCAAACAACTAAAAACCCTCAACCACAAACCAACCAACCCCCAAACTGAGGGCAAATAAAAGACAGAAATGGTGCTACCTACATGCCTTCTCTTTGACTTTCCAAAGAATATCAGAGTAATTTCAACTGCTTTGCATGAGGACAAAACTCCAGTGAAGAGAGGTAGTTGCAACAAATATGCTGGAGCTAAATACACATTAGCAGATACAATATGAAATGCAAATAAAAATGGACACCTTTTCAATTAATGGAAGGTTACCCTCACATAATAGTCCATAGCTTTGTGAAATTGCTGTCCACATCAACTACATAAATCCAGGAATATTAAGCAATGCTGAAAAATAGGGATAGGAAATCAAGACCCATGCCAGACTAGCTTCTAGAGATTGCATTTAACTTGCACTCTTTTGCCTGGTGGTAAAGCCAAAACACTTTGGTCACTTCAATATATATAATATTTCAATATATGAGGCAGCTCAATATATAACATACTTCAATAGTATAAAACGCGATTTGTAAAAGTGACTCAAAACTGCTTAAATAGAGCTCTCAAGAAATTTTTGCCTGAGTACAAGTCAGAACTTTCTAGCACTGCAGCTTTGAAACCCAGATACCAATTTTTATCCCTGAGCTGCAGTGGCAGTTGAATTGTGAACACCAGCCATCTTATAACAAAATTGTTTTAAAAGCAGTGCTTCTCTTGCTAAAGATTTGAAAGACATTTCAGTTAAGTCACCAACACCACGTGTTCTAGATTCAATGTACATTTATCAATGATAGAATTCAGTATGTTTACCTTCTGCAAGGAGCTTGCCCAAATACATAAATATGAAGAAAAAACAGCTTTTAAGTCTGATCGCCATTATGGTCTCCATCACCAGTTTCCACCATCTCTGAAAACCGAGTGTAACTTTTGTAAATAATTAACTACATTTTAAAAAGGTATTGGCAAGTGCCTTAGTATCCACGGCATTTGCAAGTCATTTCACTGAAAACACTCTTCTAATCTTCGTTCTCCATATACCCTAACATCAGACTTGCAGAATTCTACTGATATAAATATGCATAATATGGAATTCAAGAGGACAGAATCTGTCATTTTACAGGGAAACCAGAGAACAAGTTTATAGGACAATTTAAATTGAACACTGTTCCCCTCAGAACCTCTCGAGTCCCAAGTTTAAAGGACATTCTGTTATCAGATTATTTACCTTGGCTGAAATAAAAGGAAACAGAAAATTCCCCCCACTCATCCACCCTACCCCCATGTAGTCAGGCAGTTGCATTCTCTATTAGACAACCTCTCTCTCTGTCTCTACTGACAGCAGAGACAACTTAGATGAGTAGCTTACAATATCTAACTTCTAGGTGTCTGAAGCTGGGGAAGAAATGAGGGTAGTGAGACGGCCCAGAGAGGTTGTGGACACTTCCTCCCTGGGGGGTGTTCAAAGCCAAGTGGGATGAAGTCCAGTTGAGACAAGTCCCTGCCTATGGCAAGGAGGTTGGAGTAGATGATTTCTAAGATCCCTTCCAACTTCAGCCATTCTATGATTCTGTGTTATTCATTCCAGAGGATCTCACATTAAGAACATAGCCAAAGCTATTATGTGTCTGCTTGATTTTGTTTTAAACAGCTACCCCTTTTGAGTCTTTTTTTCCTCCCTCCACAACCCCCCCCCACTCCCCACTTTATTTTCTTTCTTAAATAAAAGAACATTTACAATGTATTATCACTTTGCTGACTAATGGCTACTAGTTTATTTAACACCATGCTCTGTGCCTGCGAGGCACAATGTTTAAAATTTAGGTTGAGAAACTGCAATGTCAGAATTTTATTTTCCCTTTGAGGAAAATGCAGTTCTAAGGCACAAAAGAAGTGTGCTAATTTGAGGCTAATTGGAATATTTTAATGAAAAGAATTACATTATAGGCTGTGAAAAGAAAACAATGGTGATGTCTACTTCACTTATAGGCTTGCTGAGATGTAAGAACACAAACGCAGATAAGACGCTCTCTTGGAGTGTCAAGCTCTCTAACTGTTTTGGTCTGGACCTCTCTGCTAACCTAACTAACCACTTTTCTTCTAACCCCCCTGTCTGATCCTCCAAACCCACCTTGCGTGTAAGGCACATCCTGGAGTAAGGTAGAGGGGTGGAAAGGGGGGGAAAGGGGGGTTGGGAACCCCGCCTGGGGACTCCTATTTCTGGAAGGGGAATTGTGTTTCTGTATTACCTTTAATTTGTATATTTCTGTAAATATTCTTGTTTATTGTGTATATATGTGCTTGTATATTGTGCTAAGCTGTAAACAGAGCTTCATTCCTTAACTTCCAGCCAGCTGAGTCTAGTCTGGGTATTTTACAAAGTGTAGCGGGGGCAGGGAACTCCCAAACCATCACAGACAGACTTTAAGGAAGATGCTGTGATGAACATCATCTATCCAGCCAGATGAGACGCAGACTTGCCATGTACTGCTCATTTGATAGCAAGAAGGCACAGGGAGATCTAATAGCAGCTTTCCAAGAACCTGAAGGGGTCCTACAAGAAAGATGGAGAGAGACTGCTCACAAAGGCCTGTGGTGGTAGGATGAGGGCAATGGCTACAAACTGAAGAGCAGATTTAGAGTGAATGTTAGGAACAAGTTCTTTAATATAAGGGCGGTGGAGCGCTGGAACAGGTCACCCAGGGAGGTGGTTGGGGCCTCAGCCCTGGAGATATTCAAGGTGAGGCTCGATAGGGCTCTGGGCAACCTGATCCAGTTAAGGATGTCCCTGCTGACTGCAGGGGACGTTGGATTAGATGACCTTTGGAAGTCCCTTCCAACTCAAATCATTCTATGATTCGCTCAAATGACCTTCCTTAAAGTACCAGGTCAGAACATCCAGATTCACACTTACACTAACTCAATCTTGCAATTTATATATAAATTAATACAAACAAACAAACAGTTTCCCAACAGTCACACCGAAGCCCTCAAAACCTTACTAGAGTGTAAACTCAAGCTCCCCAGAAACAGCAGTCAGTTTGGAAAGGCAGACTATGCCTCCCTTCCTACCTGTATCTCTCCAGATCAGAGAAGTCCATGTAACTGTCCCACAATCAACCATTTTTAGAAGTATTATACAGTATTTATTGGGAGTGGGGAATACCAAGCCATTTACAGAACTCACACTGGTGTAGGAACAATACATTACTGCACTAGTGAAATTCCCAGGATTTTATTGTACAATCACTGTGTAGTAGTACAAAACAGGATTTCCAAAGCTATATACAATACCAGTTACAGGAATGTTAACTGCAATTTAAAAAACATTTTCAAGGGTAGTTTGACACTTTTTTTGCTTTATTTTAAAGCCACGTAGCTGTCTACTACCTACTTGCTATAAAAATACATTTTCATATACATTTTGTAGACATCAGTAGTAAGCAATACCAAGTGTATCCATCACCATCAGAATTGCTTGCAGAGGATCCACAATTTCTTTCATGTTATCTTTCCTCAAAACCCAATCTGGTTTAATTCTGAGAAAATAGTAACAGCTTGTTATTCAAGTATACTGCTGGGAATGGGTGGCGGGGTTGGGGGAAGAGACTAATTTTTAAATTCTTACCTCGAAACTGTTTTTATTCTTAGAGGAGTTACTGGAATGAAGGAGGGCCCACTTAAACTGTTTGTTTTCTGCTTCACAAGGGCTCTCTCTGCATCTGCTTTGTGCTTACGAGCTGTAAGCTTGTATATGCTTTGCAGGCAAGTAACAGCTCTTGGCATGCTTCGGATTGCCTGAGGAAAGGTGAAAATGGTACACAGCTGAGACTGCACATCCAAGAGACTTAACGAATCAAGAAATGTTTTATCTAAGGAAAACAATGTTTCTAATTACAGCTGAACTTCTGCTCACAAAGATAGCAAAACCATTTTAAAGACAGCACACTCACAAGTCAGTGATCTAATGCTTTCAAAACACTTCACTGGTGTGCGACTTCAGAGCTTGAATCTCCCAAGACCTCACAAGTCAGATTTGACTAATTTTGAATTACAACCAATTTTCACATGTCATTAACATATGCCTTCAGTGATTGGCACAGAAATAAATTAGGTGTTTGGACCCATCCTGGTAACTATGCAAGAATAATAGAACTGTGAGAGGTGCCTGGATAACCTGTGCTTGTATCTGATGGATAAACAGGTAATGAATTTGTATCAGAGAGTGTAGCAATGGGCATGAACAAAGAAATGTGCTCTAGTGGCCAAGGCGGCCAATGCCACTCTGGAGCCTATTAGAAGGGCTGTGGTTAGTAGGTCAAGAGATGTTCTCCTCCCCCTCTATTTTGCCCTGATTAGGCCACGGTCAAGAGATGTTCTCCAGTTCTGGGGGCCTCAGTTCAAGAAGGACCTCAGGGAACTGCTTTAGAGAGTCCAGCGCAGAGCCACGAAGATGATTAAGGGAGTGGAACATCTTCCTTATGAGGAAAGGCTGAGGGAGCTGGGGCTCTTTAGCTTGGAGATGAGGAGACTGAGGGATGACCTCATTAATGCTTATAAATATGTAAAGAGTGAGTGCCACGAGGATGGAGCCAGGCTCTGCTCAGTGATGCCCAAGGACAAGGGGCAATAGGTGGAAGTTGAGGTATAGGATGTTCCATGGAAACATGAGAAAGCTTTTTCTTTATTAGGGTGACAGAACACTGGAACAGGCTGCCCAGGAGGGTTGTGGTGTCTCCCTCTCTGGAGATATTCAATACCTGCCTGGATGCATTCCTGCATGATCTGGTATAGGTGATCTGCCCTGGTAGAGGAGTTGGACTGTATGATCTTTTGAGGTGCCTTCCAGCCCCTAATATTCTGTGATTCTGTAATTCTCTTCCAGAAACAATCTGTTTCTGTTACAATAGCATACATCAACACAGAATTGTCATGAACAACTGGCAATATATACAATAAAGCTCTTAACTTTACCAGAAAAGCAATAGTAAACTTTCAGAAATGGAATACAAGTTAATGAAGTGGCAACTTAACTGTATCTAATGCTAAGCTGTTGACAGAAAACCCTATGGAAAGTAGGGATTGCAATATCATAATCTTGCAAAGCTTGCAGGATCAGAACCTCAGTATGTTATTGAACATGTCTGGGTGACCAGGGTATAGAAAGCACAAAATAATGCCTGTTTCCACCATCTTGGAAATGCATTTTAAAAACCAAACAAAATAGAATTTAGTCATAATTAATATTACAGCCATATTAGGTATGGTAGACAGGGAAAGAAAACAAAATTATTACAAACATCACCAAGACATGCAAGAAAAGAATGTTGTATCACATTAAATCAAAACAATTTAAGTCTTACCAAAGCTCTTTTTGAGTCCTTTGAAAGGATGGCCAACAAGCAACAGGTTTTTGTGAATATGCTTCCTCCTTTCCCTGAAATTTTGTCCCCTGCTTTTTCTCTGTATATTTGCAGTAAGTCTAGTAACGTATCTATAGAATGTTCCACTCCATAAACTGCTTGAGTAGTTTTGTCACACTGTTACACAAGAAATAGACAAGACAGGTCACATTTTTAGAACCTTTCAGGTTAGAAAAAAAAAAATGAAAATCCATTTTCATCTACACTTAAATATAAAATTAAATTAGAGTAACTTTAGAGAAGTTTATAAATAAGTTTAGCCTAAATGTTATTTTTTTTTCCCTACACCAAAAATCTAAGAATCTAAATGTAGATATCTATAGGATGGAAAATGGCTATTTAATACTATATTAATGTTGTGCCTGCTTTATAAGGGAAGGCAGTTATGAAAAGGTGACACAGTGGGGCAGGACCAGGTGGACAGTCAGGCCAGACCGCCACTGTCAATACTGCATTTTGTATCACTGTTTCATTGGTGGTACAGTTATTCTTATTTACTACTACTCTTGTGCTGTTCTATCAAACATTCTTTATCTCAGCCTACAGGGTTTTTTTTGTCTTTTCCCTTCCCATCTCACCAGGAGGTGAGGGGTCAGTTGTGTGAGTGGCTGCCTGGGTCAGCTCAGCTGCTGGTTGGGCATATGAGGCAGTTAAAATTCAGGAGCAGTTTTGATTTTGTTGTTGGGTTTTTTTGTTGTTTGTTTTTTTTTTTAAATTTCAAATTTGTCCTCAAATTTTGTGGATCAATAAGCCATACATAACCCACAGCTTATAAAGCTGCAAAAGAAAATACTAAAGTTACCTTTGAAACATTAAGGAGAACCTGAACTGAATATCTGATCACATCCATGCATGGAACACTCCGGTTGCAGCTTCGGATCAGACTGAAAATAGAGTAGGTTGCTCTGCTCTGGGCCATCTTTGCACAGCAGAGTGGGGACAGCCTGGTAGCCACCTCTATAACGATTAAAGAAAGTAAATAAACACTCTGAAGCTCAATCAATTTAATTAAAAAACAAGAGAAAACTCTCATTTGCAAGTGCAAAGAAGTAAAAACTGCAACTACTGATTTAAACAAGTATTTCTAAATCTACAGTTTTAATACTCTAGATTAAAAATTAAGTAGCCAAAACAATCCATGGAGGTAACTACACTAACGTTGATTATAATTGACTTATGTAAAGCAGATTATTACTAGGAGTGCCAGGAAATCTGAGCAATCATATTAGATTTCCTTTTTCTACACAACCATTTCAATATTCCTCTCAAATCAATAACCTAATTTTAGTCTGAAAGAAGCCCTCCATAATACCCTAACACATTCACATTTCACAATCATACAGAAAGCAGAAACTAGAGAAGAGTTCACAATAATGTTTCTATCATGTCAGCTATAATAAAATAAAATATAATAAATATAATAAAACAAAATACTGACCTAGATGTTTTAATGCTGCAAGAATGTAAGAGAAATCTTTGTATTTTAGAAGGTAGTCAATAGCAGTTGCAGTTCTGTTGCCCAATTTGTTTTCTTCCCTGCTATTTTCATTAGCCTTTTGTAAACGATGTCTTACAGCTTTCACCCTTGCTGTGTCATTACTCTTCCTCCAAGAATATCCTCTCCACAATGCCTACAGAAAAAGAATTTCACAAAGAGAATTGTCAGCAAGAGACAACAGAACTTCCATTACTTTTGCAAATCAGTTTTACAAGTCTGATAAAGCATTTATTTACCATAGTTATTGATTTTTAAGTAATCACTCAGTGTTTAATCTTCCAAGTACTGCATTTTCTAGACAGAAGACCAAAACAAAGATGCATATATATCACAGAATTGTCAGGGTTGGAAGGGACCTTGAAGATCATCCAGTTCCAACTCCCCCAGCTGTACAGCAGGGACACCTCACACTAGATCAGGTTGCTCAGAGTCCCACTCAGCCTGGCCTTAAAAAGCTTCCCAGGGATGAGGCTTCCAGCACCTCCCTGAGCAACCTGTTTCAGTGTCTCACCACCCTCAGGGTGAAGAACTTCTTCCTAACATCCAAACTGAATCTACCCATTTCTAGTTTTGCTCCATTCCCACCTAGTCTTACCACTACCTGACACCCTAAAAAGTCCCTCACCAGCTTTCTTGTAGCCCCCTTCAGATATTGGAAGGCCACAATAAGGTCTCCTTGGAGCCTTCTCTTCTCCAGACTGAACAACCCCAATTCTCTCAGTCTGTCTCCACAGGGGAGGTGCATCCCACCTAAGTCACCTCAACCAGCATTTGCTTAACTACTTATTGATCTGTTTGCATTTAGCTTTGGTGTCTAAACTGAAGCTGACTTGGATTGCAGTTTTACTGTGAAATGCCCCAACCAAAACAAACATCTTTCCTCTGCCCAAAAGCCCATGAGAGAAAAAAAAAAAAAAAATCAAAACATAGTAATTTTGATGGTCAAACTGTAGTTTTCTTACGGGAAGTATGTACCTGAAATTTAATTATTCCAACTGCAAATCTTTTCTTGCGCCTGTGGATGAGGAATCTGCATACGTTTCGCTGGATTATGGCTGCTGCCTCATCTCTGCTCCTCAGCCAGCCTCGAATCACACGCTGCAACTGGATGATCCTTTGATAATCTCTTTGAAATCTTCTTTGTTGCATTTTTGCTCGGAACCATCTCTGTTCAAAATTTAAGTACATTTCTATGTATTTAAGATGCGCCCCAAAAGTCTCCTTTCCCATCCTAAACAAGCATCAATAAAAACCAAACAACTATTTGAACACAAGCTTTGACAGATACAGGCATTCTAAACATCTCTAGTACTCAGCCAACCACTATGATACATCTGTGACTGGCCTTAGGGTAGCTGAAATCCAAGACTGCAAAATGAAACCTGAAGGAGCTGGGGTGTTCAGCCTGGAGAAGGCTGAGCAGAGACCTCATTGCTCTCTACAACTGCCTGAAAGGGGGTTGGAGCAGGGAGGGGGCAGCCTCTTCCCCTTTGTGTCAAAAGACAGGACTAGAGGAAACGGTTCCAAGCTGCACCAGGGGAGGTTCAGGTTGGATATTTGAAAATATTTCTTCACTGAAAGGGTTCCCAAGCATGGGAATAGTTGGCCCAAGGCAGTGGTGGAGTCACCATCCCTGGGGGTGTTCAAGCAGCCTGTGCACCTGGAACTTAGGAACTTCAGTGATGGGTTGAGGGTTGGACTGGATGATCTTTGAGGTCTCTTCTGCACAGATATATTCTGTGTGATCATCTAGTCCAGCTGCCTGATCACTTCAGGACTGAGTAAAAGATAATCCCTCTTAAACACCGACAGGCTCAGGGCATCAATCAACTCTTTACAAAGCCTGTTTTAAGTGTTTGACCACCCTCTTGGTAAAGAAATGCTTCCTAACATTCAGTCTAACCTCCTCTGGCATAGCTCTGAACCATTTCCCACGTGCCTTATCACTGGGTACAAGGTAGAAGGGATTGGCACCTCCCTCTCCACTTCCCCTCTTCATGAAGCTGTAGAGAGCAATGAGTTTTTCCTCTACTATTCTCCAGACAAGACAAAGCCAAAATCTACAGCTGCTCCTCACTGGACACTTGTCCCAGCCTTTCCATCAGTTTTGTTGCCCTTCTCTAGGTGCATTCAAGGACCCGAACACCATTCTTAAATTGCATGGCCTAGAACTACACACAGAATTCAAGGTGAAGCTGCACTAATGCTGAATATGGCAGGATAATCATCACACTTTTTATCATCTGGGCCATGCTGGATTTAAGGCACCTCAGTATGTTCTCCTCGAATGTACAGCTTTAAACTGCTGCTCTGCAAGAACAGTAATCTTAAGCCCCACACCCCCAAACCATTACTACATGTTCAAAATTACCTGAATTTTTATTGTGTTTTCTTTAATTCTTTGAAACCTCTTCTTTTCAATGAATCCTCTGACTCTAGCCTGCACGATGATAATTCTCCTCCGGGTTTGTAAGTAAGTCATTCTTTGGTCTTTCACAGCCAGGTGAGAGCGGTAATATTGTTGTAAGACAACAGCTGCTTTTTTGCATCTTATATACTGTGCTTTAGCTTTATACATTAAATAGTAGGTTTGCAATGTAATAGCTGCTGTTCTAAGTTGAACAAATCTTCTACGCTGCACAACCATCCGAAGAAAAGACTGAACCTTTCTTGCAGCTCGTATTTGTCTTACTGTTTTTCTTGCTTTCATACCACGGAAGGCGGCCTGAATAATTACTATTGCTTGTCTTTGAGCAGAATACTCTTTCTGCAAACGAGCGTAGCGACATGCTCTGTACCACCTCTGAATGGCAACTGCTGAGCTCCGAATCAGTTTGTAGCGAGCTCTTGTTCTCTGGCATCGGAACATTGACTGGATCCTTGTTGCCGCTGCTTTCTTCTCAAGAAAACGCCTCCTCTCAACACACATGTGTAGGAACGCCTGTATGCACCGTGCAGCAGCCCTGGCTTTATACAACTGCCTGGCTTTTTTAGCACGAAAAGTGGACTGAAGACAAATAACTGCCTTTTTAATTTGTGCATAGCTTTCCATGTCAGCGTCTTTTGCCATTTTGGCTCTGAACCTTTGCTGTATGACTCGGACGGCCCAGCAGAACCGTTTGTAATGCCTGCGTTGTACATACATGCGGTAGCCAGACTGTATTCTAATCGCTGAAGCCTGCATTGTCTTCAGCTGCTGTCGTTCCTTCATGCCTCTATATGAGGCTTGAATCACTACAGCAGAATGTTTCATTGTCAGATATTCCTTGCGTTGATTCTTTCCTTCAATGTAAGATCTATAGTGACACTGTATAACAACAGCTGCAGTTCTCATGTTTTGATAGGACCTTCTACTCCTGTGCATTTTGTAGGCCGACTGTATTGTACTAGCAGCTAAATGCATGTGCTTGATACTCTTCCGCACTCTGATGCCTCTGTACACTGCCTGTACAAGTATAGTAGCTCGGCGAAGAGAGAGATACTCCAACGTGCACTGTCTTGACAGAATCAAAGCTCTGTATCTTCTCTGGAAGACCAGAGCAGCTGCTTTGAGAGAAAGGTATCTTTGACGTTCTCTAAAAGCTTTAAAATGCCTCTGAACAACAACAGCAGCACGGTGAATTTCTTGCTGTCGTTTTTTTGCCTGCATGTTTCGAAAAGCCCTCTGAAGACAAGCTGCTGCTTTCTTTAATGAAGAGTAACGCTGCACTGCAACTTTCCTGAGGTTATTTGCTCTGTATCTTTTCTGTATGACCTGAGTTGCCCACTGAACTTTTCTGTAGTAGCAGTACTGCCTATACATTCGGTAGTTTCTCTGTATTGTAAGCGCTGCCTCATGTCTTTTCCTCAAGAAGCGCCTTGTTTTCATTCCTCTATATGCAGCCTGAAGCACTGTAACAGAATTGTACATTTTTAAGTATTTTTCTCTCACACGCTTCCCTTCCCTGTAAGCACGGTAACGTTGCTGTATGATTAATGAAGCAAGTCTGAGAGCTTGATAAGAAATGTAAATTTTGTGCATTCTTATCGTGGCTTGAATAACTGCAGCAGCTTGATGCTTCTGATGCATTTTTTTCCTTACCACGAAGCCTCTATATGCAGACTGTATGATAACAGCAGCATTAAGGAGAGAGAGATACTTCTGACGCTGAAGTTTTGCTGCTTTTGTTGCTCTGTATCTTCTCTGAATTACAATAGCAGCTGTCTTAATGGAAAGAAAATGTTTTCTTTTGAGGAAAGTTCTAAATATTCTTTGAATAAGCACAGCTGATTCACTCATAGTTCTTACAAGTTGTCTTGCTTTCATACCACGGAATGCAGCCTGGAGCTGAAGTGCAGCACTTCTGATAACCATGTAGTTGTGAACTTGTCTATTTCGCTCCTTGCAAGCACGGAACCACTGCTGAATCTGCCTAGTTGCTAGCAACAATCTTCTGAAGTCCCTCTGTTGTTTGTGCATTCGATAGTAGGACTGTATTACTGTTGCTGACCGATGCATGGTTTTTAAGTCTTGACGAACCTTCATTCCTCTATAAGCAGCTTGAAGGAGAATGAGAGATCTCTTTAGTTCCAAGTACTGGTTACGTTGTACTCTGCCTAAACAAAATGCTCTGTATTGTCTTTGTATCATAATTGCTGCCATTTTCATTGCCTGATACTTTATGTTCATGCGATGCATCCTGAAAGTGGCTTGGATGCAAACAGCTGCTTGACGCATACGGTAAATCTGTCTTCTAACTTTTAGAGCTCTATAAATCGCCTGAATTTTGACTGTGGCTTTTTTCAAGGCCAAGTATTTTTGCTTCTGACATTTAGCACAAATAACTGCACGATAATGCCTTTGAACTACAATAGCTGCAGATCTAAGTCTTTTGTAGTCCTTTCTGATCAGGTAAGATTTGAAGGCAGCTTGTATAACTGTAGCAGCTTTGTTTAGTTTGTCCAATTGTCTCCTCACAGTCATCCCACGGTAAGCAGACTGCAGGACTAACACAGCTGCCTTTGTTTTTAGATAAATTGCTTGTTGGGACTTTTTTCTACAGTAGGCTCTGAAGTATTTTTGAATCACTAGCGTGGCTTGTCTTAGTTTCTTGTATTTCATTTGATGGACATGCATTCTATAATAGGACTGAATAACTGTTGCAAGATTATGTTGCTTTTGAATTTCTTTTCTCACTCTTTTCCCTCTCCACATTGCCTGAAGACATACTACAGAGTCACGCAGCTGAACGTATTCTTGCCGTTGTTTCCGGCCTACAACAGTGGCTCTGTAATGCTTTTGGATAGTTAGCACAGCATGTTTCATAAGCCAGATTTTTTTCAGAGCTATGAATTTTCTGAAGGCAGACTGTATCTTAACAGCAGCAACATGTTGTCTTTGAATCTGCTTTCGCACCTTCCAGCCACGAAATGCTGCTTGTAAAGAAAGTGCTGCTTCCTTTGTCATTAAAAAGTTCAGTCTTTGTCTGTTACCAGCCTTACAGGTTCTGTACCACCTCTGAATCACAAGGGAGGCCTGAACCATTGCCCTGTATTTTGTTCTTGCAGCATAAGCTCTGAAAGCAGTCTGAATTGTAATAGCAGCTCTGCATTGAAGTTTGAGCTTTTTGCGAGCTTTATAATCCCTGTAGGCTGCCTGTAAGCACACTGCTGCTTTTTTAACTCGCAAGAACTCTTGCCTCTGACACAGCTGCTTTTTGTATGCACGATAACGTTTTTGAATGACAATGGCAGCACTATAGATGCTTAAATAACGTTTTCTGTCCCGTTTCATCCTGAAGCAGGCCTGGAGAAATACTGCAGTCTCCCTCCACCTTTGTATTTGTTTCCTAACAAGATAGCCTCGAACTACAGCTTGGATTTTTATGGAAGCTTCCTTCAATTTCCTATAATCTTCTTTAAGTTGAAGAGCATATCTATGAGATCGATACCTTTGCTGAACATAGAGTGTTGCCTCCCTCAATGCACGGTAATGCTTATGTGCCTGCCTCATCCTCACAAATGCTTGAATCTTCACTGTTGCCTTTTTCAACTTTTTAAATCTCTTCTGGACAATATAGGCACGATAACTTGACTGAATTTTTATGGCGGCTCTCAGTACACGAGCCTCCCTCCTAGCTGTCATTCCTCTGCAGGCAGACTGTAGGACAATAGCAGCCAGGCGCATCCTCTGGAAAGAAGCTGCTGCTCTTTTGGAAGCGACATGGGCCCTATAGTGGCTTTGAATTACAGAAGCAGCATGTTTCATCTCTCTGTATCTTTGCAGTTGTTGGTATTTTCTCACGTGTGACTGCAATGTGGCAACAGACCTCTTTAATTTTAGAAATCTTAGTCGCTCTTTTCTCATTCTCCACAGTGACTGAAGAACACAAACTGCTTTTGTCTGTCTGAATTGTTTGCGTGCCTTCATGCCTCTAAAAGCAGCCTGCAGAACTATCACTGCTGCACGCTTTTGCAAATAATGCTCTCTTTCCATTTTTCCTAGTCTGTAAGCTCTGTAATACCGCTGAATTGCCACTATCTTTGCCCTGTGTTCCTGGTAAACACGTCTGGCCACCTGACATCTGTACCAAGCCTGAACTTTGATAACACTTTGCTTAATGCAGAGGTACTGCTTCAGATCTCTGTGCATCCTATACCAAGACTGTATGACAAGGGCAGCCCTGTTTCTTTTAGCCTGTTTTGAAGATTGCCATTTTCTGAAATAAGTCTGAAGCACTAAAGTTGCTTTAATTTTCTGTTGAATTTTGTAATTTCTCCATCTTCTGAATGCAGACTGAATAGTAAGTGCTGAAGATTTTAAGGTTTTGTATCTTTGCCGATCTTTTTTTGCCAACTTAGATGCACGCAGATGACGCTGAATTGTGATAGTAGCACAAACAATTCGTTTATATGCAGCAACACACTTCACCATCCTTATCCTTGCTTGTACAAAAATAACATAGTATTTCAGCTGTAAGTATCTTTTCCTAGTTGAGTATCTCCTCCAAGCAGCCTGCAGGAAAAGAGAGAAAATTTTAACTTAAGATATCATGAAGAAAATAATAAATTTGAGAACCACTACACTCAGATTAAAACTTTATTCCTACTTAATCCCTAGGAAGTAAGGCCAAATAGCTATGTAAAAAAAACCCAAATGCCCAAATCATTGCTTTTTAAAGCATTTTAACTTCTAAATTTGTGCTGGCATCTAAAGATTCTCTTTTAAACTGGAAAAAAAAATAAATCAGTAATTCTTTAATTTTCATTCTATAAAGTCTTAAGAATGTTAATATTTATCCAAGGCTAATAGTGAGGGAAGTATCTTGAAGAAACTGTATTAACTGCCCAATTACTAATTGGTAACTAATGTTTGTCATTCCAAATGTGCCCACTGTAGGTGTCATTAACACTGGGAGAGTAAGTTTTAATTTTATTTTTTTTAGGAAACATTCAGCATTTCTCTTGAGGGAAGTTACTAATACATCTCAAAAGACCAAAAAAAAAAAAAGTATTAGATTTTCATGATGACATTGGTTCCTGCAAACAGAATAAATGACCCTAAGCAAGCCTTTACAGGTTTCAGAAGGTTTCTTTACTTTGTAGTCTCATTTTAGGTTGTATTACCTGAATGACTGTGGCAGATTTATTTTTGGCTTCCTCCAGCTTTGTCTTTTTCAGATTTAAGAAAGTCATCCTGGCTAAGTGTCTTCTCCAGTGCTTCTGAATGAAAACTGCTGCATTCACTTCTTTCAGGATGCGTCGACGAGACAAGTTTATTGCAAAGTTTTGAATTATCCGAGCAGCTCTGTCTTGCTCCTATGAAGAACGAATTTCCACTGAACTATTAGGACTGAAATTTTCACTCACATTTTTGACTTATTAAAATAACTCTCTAAAGCAATCTCATAAAAATTAGGCTTGTTGATACCATAACTATCTTTAGTGAAATAACTTTTCTAAGAAAGAACATTTATCTCAAGTCTGAGTTCTTTGTAAATCATATAAATCTGCTCCCCCTATCTCCATACTCCTTCCTCTTTGATATTGCATTTTTCAGTAGTCCTAAGACACTAATTTTAAAGCCCCGGTTTTACTTTTAAGTCATAGGTTCAAGGCACCTTTACTAGTTGAGCACACCAGAATATTTCCCAGCTATATTTAAATAATAAGAGTATAAAGATAGACATACCGGTTCATGTCCATCTACCCCAAATACCAAACAACGTTTATATAGTAACCCAGAAACTGTAGACACAAACTGATGTTGGTCAAAGTGAAAAGCAAGTAACAAAAGGTAACACAGCAACATTCAGATGACCTGGGCAGAATCTTCCTACTAGCTTATCCTACCACAGGGCAAAGCATATATGCACATATTGTATGATTAAATACCGCTTGCAGTGTTTATAGCTTTTGATTATTCCCCATGCCTCTATTAATATCTTAAAAATCAGTTCGTTTAAAAACAATTATGAGGGGAATGTTTCGTCATCATCATCATTCAGGTTGCGTAATTTTTATAAAGAAACTGGATATGAAAAACCTACATTCTTAGAATACTTCACTGTTTCAACATGGAATAGAATGCCCCTCAGACAGCAGTGGGATTTATCAACCTGAATAGTGTCATGGTTTTAAAGCCATCACTAGATTTGTTATAACTACCAGAAAACCAAGAAACAAAATATCCAAACTCATGAGGTTCAATTTAAAACACTAGTGAAGTTTAGCTCCTGAACGGAAATATTAAAAGAGTAATTTAAACTTCTGCATGGATTTAATCTTGTAGACATTATTTAGAAATTAAACTACTCCCTTTTTTTGTTTGTTTTAAAGGAAGCACTGCAAATATTTTTTATCTGAAGTATTAGGGAAAAGACTTTAGAGGTGACATGGCATAATCAGAACGCAGAAGAACAGGAGGCTTTTAACAAATATAATTACTTCAGACTAGTCTAAAATGAAAGTGAGTTTTAGTAGGTTACACCACCAAGGATATATGATTTAGTAGTAAAAAATGGTACTCATTAAAATGTTATTTTAATTAATATTATTTTAATATAATGTTATTTTAATTAATAATCTAAATAGCGAATATATATATATTCCCTATTCAGTATTTCTCAAAGTAGAAGCTATGTTGTACAGAAAAAGAGTACCTGAGCAAGTTTCAGTTCCCTTTTCAGCCTGTAATTCCTCCAAGCAGACTGAATCAATCGTGCAGCTCGAATTTCTTGCCGAAGATCTAGAAGTCGTGAACATAGAAATGATAGGTAGGTAATAACGACCTGTATAAACACAGAACACAGCAAGTTAGGGGTTACACAGAAGATGGCACATTCACAAGAGAGCAGAACATGTTTCCATCAACTGTAAGGGCATTCTACCTTCTCATCAGGAATTGTATTTGACATGTCTGAGTGATGAATCATTGCTGGTATTCCACCTAGGTCAGAAACTGCAGAATTGATCAGCTGGAAGTTTTTCCTTTCATTGTCCAAGAGTTCCTTGTAAAGGACTGAGGCAGTTAGAGCTTTGCAAAGAGAAAAATGTTTGTCAGATCAAGTTTTGCATACAACAACAACAAAAAAGGACTTAACGTGACCTTCTGTGCATCAAATAACTCACTTTGGTCAACAATTCCTTCCGTAACGTTTAGAGAAGTATCAGACTCTGAAGAGAATGAGGAGGAAGAGTTCAATCCTACTGTATGAGTTCTTGAGCATTCTACTGTTTGAGTTGTACGTTGGTGCACAGCTTCCAAAGGCACATAACATGGATGATAATGATGAATCAAATGGCAAAATACTCTACCATCTGAGAAACACACTGTGAAATTTTCCACCTGTTAAAATGCAGTAAAGACGAGTTCCTTGAATTTTTGGTATCGGTTATTCAGAATAAACTAGAAATTTGTTATCTTGTACCTTTGAAAATGACCAATTGCAAATATTTTTTGACCAAAAAATATTATTTAATTAGTGTTTCCTTTGAGCATTCACTGTGCAGTGACATACAGCTATGAGAAACCAGAAACAAAAATACGTGAATCACTACATAGTGAATCTCCAAGGCAAGTATTTGAAAAGCCAAAAAGAAAGCAATCTTTCTACAGAAAGATCTTCTATGGATGCCTTTACACCAGTTATTCAGTGCAGAAAGAATCCTTAAGTTGCATCAGCCTTAGGTGTTCTATTTACTCTTCAGAAAAACTGTCACTGTATTCTGACCAGAGACAAGTCTCTGGACAGGGCTTCTCTTAGGAATGAACAACACATCCCTTCTGAAACATCTGAGGAGAGGAATTCCCCTTATTAAAAACATTATTTCTCACAATTCCTATAAATGTTGAAAATTCTATACATGAATACTTTTAGGATGAATGCTCGCTTGAAAAAAACCCTCAATCTTGTATTCCAGGAAGAATGTTCTACTTTTAAAAGGCATTTTCATGTGTAAGGCTAACTAGAAGGGGAAATTCTTTTGCTCAAGTTTGTTTTAACGAAAGCTGCATCTAACCACAAGAAAAACAGTAATTGTAAATGAAAGTGAACAAAGTCCAGAAGGATAGTTAAAACTAATTACTACTGGCTGCCACTACATATTTGATAGTTTGAAGAGTTCTGCTTTATAAAGAATAGGCAAGTTTAAGACAGCAAAGGATGCATTTGTCGTAATGTATACAAACCTTGATACTGTAAAATGCACAAACAGCGTTAACCCATGCCTTCAGCAGCTTCACATTTTGACTGGAACTTTGAGGTGAAGAGTTACTACTATCATCTTCTTGTACTCTGCATTTTGAAGAAGTCTTTAGAGCACCCAATTGTGTTTTCTTCTTGTATGCATTCTTTAAAAACTCAATTTCTTCTTTTAGCTGTTCCACATTAAGAAAAACATCCACCTATCAGGAAGAATAAAAGCAACCCAGACTTTATTTACATCATCAACAGTTGTGCATTACAGCAGATGAATACAAGAGCTTTATGTAACAGTATTTATAAGAGAAGCTACCTTACTACTTAGCAGTACCTGCCACACCGAATCAGCAGATAATCTGCATTTCCCAGTATAGATGTCAGTGTCTGCTCCCAGCTGCTTCAAATAAAGGAACCTAAACTCACATTCCCACTGTTCTGCATAAAATGGTTACTTCATTAGTTAATAGTTGGGGGGAAACAGGGAAATTCCCTGAAACAGACTGTGTAATTTCACTATACTTTCAGAGCAAACAACAATCTTAGTCCTGCCTGCATTTCTGAGTCCACACATCAGGAGACTTAACTAGAGGAAGGTAACTACTCAATACTGTAAGAGTAGTTAATAGACTATTTTTTTCCTTCCAACATTTTGATAGTTAATTGTACTTACATTCCTGACTACTTACTGGAAAACTCCACCTCAACTTGTATCTTATTTCACCTTTCATACTTCTGTTCCTTCCAAACATATTTGCCAACTGGATATTTATTTTCAATAGACTATCTGACTCACGTTAACTCCTAAAACAGTCTTAAGAAAAAAAAACAATTTACTTCCTGTTTTTTTTTTCCTCCTAGTAGCTTTGAAGTGCCATTGGAGTAACACCTACAAAATCTTCATTCCAATTTCAAGACTGTTTCTTCAAATTGACTGTTTCAGGCAAATGGGAAAGTGGAAGAGATGTATCTTCAAACCTTACTCTATTATCATCTACCAGTTTAACCTCAAAATGTCCTTTTCACCAAGTAAGAACTTACCAGCATTTTGAGATCAACATTATTTTAATTATCAATTCTGTTGTCATAACACGTATTCGAAAGGTAAGTTTTAAAACAAAAATAACTGTATGAATTCATCTAAGAAGCTGTACAGTTAAAATGTATTGTTAGGGAACAGTTAGCAGACTTAGGTAAAATTTGCATAGAACTTTCAACATAAAAATTAGATCATTTCACAGTCTAAAATGTGGTTAGTAGAGGCTCTGACAGACAACAAATGTTCCTGCAAGATTGGCATTTTCATTACTGCTCATGTGTAACCAACACAGTAATTAACTGAATAGTACCTGAAAGGCAAAGACAATTTTCCACAGGAGTGCTAATGTTCGTTCTCTGTGTCTGTCCACAATATCCCTGGAGTCAATTGAAGCACCTATCAAATAAACCATGGAATTAAAGTTTGCACGAGTCTCTCAAAGCACTTAGAATAACTCTGATTTCTAGATCTTACCATTGTCATCTTTCAGTTGAATTCCTCGCTCTTTAAGGACATTAAGAGCAATGTCAACATTATGCATCTTCTGTAGACGACTTATTGCAGGAACTCTCAGTTGTTTGGAAAGATTCCAGTTTTTGGTGAGGAGTTCCATTGTTCTCCTAACAAAGGGAATTTCAGTTTAATGCCTTATCAAGCCCAAAGTGAGTGATACATAAAAGAAAATATACTATCTTTGAAATTCACAATAATTCTGTATCAACGCACACAAGACGAATGCCGCATTGTAAATCCACAGCCAGATTTGTTACAGCAAAATCAAATTCATCGAGTGGAGTCTGAACATGACTGACAGGTAGTCCTAGGTAACCAAGATGACGGGAAAGGTCACCTTCACCACTCAGGAAGTCACGAGAAAATGCAAGCAGAAGGTCTTTGCTAGCCTAGAAGAACAGAACAAGAAGATAATTTTAACACTATAGTGTTTGTCAAGCAGAATACCTTCCTTACGCCATGTCCCCCAAGCTGCATTACAGATCTCTTAGCTTAATACTTAAAATTATAATTTTTATTTTAAACTTTCTTTTTTAGCTAGTTCACACAGCTTTAATTTTCATTGGACCTGGCTACCTAATCAGTGAAAGCACCACGAACTTCAGGAAGATTCTTTTTCTCCATCTGTCCGGTTACATAGCACAAACCCAAGAAAAGTGATTTTAGTAGAATATTACATATTTATTAATTGAAGCCTTTGTTGCACAGTCTCTTATTACAACAAAATATCAATCAGAACAGCCTAAACTGACTTGGCAGTTTAACATTAGCTGTAGTATGCTAGATATTTAAAAATAATTCAGAAGCTTCAGAGTCCTTCCTACAAGACTGTAAAGGGTTAACCTTCCCGGGTGGGGAGAGTGGTCAGAACTTGATCCCATGTCTGCTTGACCCTAGGTGTAGTGTTTAGCCCACTCCCACTTCCTGTCTGTTTATACAGGGGGTCCAGAGGGACTTCCCATTTCTCTCTCTCTCTCCTGGTCAGCCCACCTGCCTTGATACCACTCCTCGTTCCTGTTCTTCTGTCTTACCACATGGCGGACATCCCTTCCATCCATTGCCATCCGTCTGGTTGTATATATATTTTGTATCTTGTTTTCCCTTCCCTATACCTATTTGTAACTCCCCTACCTTTAACAATAAATAGAAGATATTTTTTTCTTTTAACTTCCAAATCGTAGCAAGACTGTTCTTTGGGTGTTTTTTCCCCTTCTCTCTCCTCCTTTCTTTCTTCCTTTCCAAAAGGGGTGGGAGAGGAGAAGGCATCCTACTATTACTGTATTGGTTTCTGTTAGATATATATTTTTTTGAGTCCCCTGGGAAGCTTAAACTCAAACCAATACAAGGACCAAAACTTCAAAATGTTCTTAGAATTTTATTGATATGACCACAACAGGATCTTCTGAGAACATTCAGGCAAAAAGCTAAGACTTTTGTTTAACAAAAGTACATCATCAGATCTAAGCAATAACAAAATTTAAAAATTTTAATAATGTCTACAATGAATCTTAGAACCAATATTGAGAGAGACATCAACTCACAGCCCTCTTACCTTGAACTCTGCATCCTTACAAAAGAGGCAAGGATCATGGTCAATCATTCTACATCTTTTGGCACGATCCAGAAAGCAAACTAACAAAAGCAGTTTTTTTAGTGTGAATTTTGACAAAGCTTCTTCATGACCTAAAAAGACATAACCCATTAAGTGACAGGTCAAAAATTAAGTGCTAAATATAACCTGGTTTTAGAAGTAGTAGCTACCTTCTCTGTAAAGGTGAGGCACAGTGGGATGTCTGTATTCAGCTGCAATGTCAGGGTTCCAAAGCAAGCGATTGTGGATAAATAGGGCCAACCCCATTACATCACTGTTATTCTCCAATGCTATCAGTTCTCCGTAAACAGTCTAATATGAAAGAAGAAGGGAAAAGCAGCGTTATTAAAAATCACCAAAAATGTAATGACGCTTGTCTGAATTACATGCATCACTGAAATTTAGAAGCAGAAAATGGTAATTAGTCTCTAAAAAAAAAATCAATGGGTTGTTTTATTTTCCCCAAATCAGTCACTGAAGGATATTTACAGAATCATAGAATGTTAAGGTTGGAAGGGACCTCAAGGATCATCTAGTTCCAACCCCCTGCCATAGGCAGGGACACCTCCCACTAGTACAGGTCACTCAAGGCCTCATCCAACCTGGCCTTGAACACCTCCAGGGAGGGAGCATCCACCACCTCCCTGGGCATCCTGTTCCAGTGTCTCAGCACCCTTAGTGTAAAGAACTTCCTCCTAGTATCTAGTCTAAATCTCCCCTCTGTCAGTGTAAACCCAATGGATGATCCAACCTGATTTCAAAACACGTATGTTCATCTGCATCTGAGGAATCAGTGAGGAACTTTAGATAAAAATGCAATTGTCTTAGTTTAGTGAAGAGTGAAACTGATCGGAAATTGCTTGTTTGTTATTGGTCAGAGAGTTAAACCTCTGCTTTCCTCAAAATATTTTTCTTTTTTAGTAAGCAATTTTATAAGCCTGTCTGTTGTAGTAATTTAAGACCTGCAAACAGCTGTAACTGAATTTAATCTGCTTGATTTAGTATAACAAAAAAATGCAAAGACACTCACTTGAAACATTCCCTACTGAAAAAAACATCCTCTAGATTATAGACTATAAATTCTGTACTTACTTCCAGACCTATCCGCAGCCACAAAGGGTTGTAAGATAAAAGCCAGTTAAGGACTTTCTGCCTCTCTCCTGCAAGAAAGCATTTTGCAATATTAAATCCAGCAAACACTTTGTGTGACAGCAAAAATTTGTATCAACTGACTTTAGATCAGTGTAGTGTATGCATAATCCTTTTTCAACTTACAAGAAAAGGGAGGATACAAAGTTTAAGTATTCTTACCTACATCTTTCCAGAGGTGTCTGTCTTTACGAACTAGCAGATGTTTAGTTTCAATCTCAGCTTCCAGCTTCTTAATAGCTTTAACCATTGTTTCAGATGTGAACAACCGGCAAGCATCACGCCGTAACTTATTCAGCTTCCGGTGAACTGTATAAGCTTTTAGAGATGCTTCATCTTTTGTTGGTGCTCTAGAAACACTGGCCTTATAATGGCTCTCTTCTCCCAAGGTAAGAGCAGCTGCATTTACTGTTTAAACACACACCAAAACTATGCATTCAAATCTCAAATAAATGTAGCTTTGCTCAATTTCTTTTTTTCCCCTCTCAAGCTCCCATTGTTATATTCCTTTGAATAATTTTGTTCTTCAGGAAGCTTATCAGCTATTGTACTAAACACATATTGTCAAGTACATATATATTAGTCAAATATTTAATAGAACACTTATTTCATAAGCAAGCAGTGCTAGGAATTGAGTTTTAGTTCAATATATGATCTTCAAATGTTTAGATTAAAACTGAAGACAGAGGAAAAAATGACACTACTATCGCCTTAGTGAAGTGGCAGGTATGTTTTTCACCAGGCAGGGATTCCTCATAACACCCTCTGAGGTGTGCTGCAGTAGCATATTCCAGCATGTATTTGTTACAGAGCACGCTTCCCATTCAGGTGCGTGGTATGCTGTGTGTGGCACAAGCAAATGTGCCATCCACACAGACAGCTCTGAAAAGGGCTAGATGGTTGTAAAATTCAGCTGGAATGAAAAGCACCACCTCCGGCAGAAGAACTGCTTTTGGCTTAGCATATTCTGCATTTTCTAGCATAACAACCACTGAAACACACTACCACATATTTAGTTTATCACCACAGTGTGAAGCCACAAGCTGATGAAAAAGGAATCACAGGTGATATATATATAAATTGGTAACTCAAAGTCTGCATTTACCTAAGAGCTTAAGATTACACAAACTAACATGACAAGTTGAGACTACTGTTAAGACAGCACTACTATTTCCCTAATATTCATAAAAGACATTATATAGTGTTTAATAACATTAAAGGGACCAAGTAAAAATTCTAGCACTCTTACTTTGTGAAGTGTTTGTTTTCACACTGAAGTCATCAGGGGTAAGCACAAAATTTAACCACCAGGTGAAACCTCGTTGCTGCTTCTCCTTCCAACGTTCATCATAAAACACATTTTTAGCAGCAAAAGGCATTGGGTGCCTAGGAATGACTTTAAAAAAAAAAAGAAAAAGAAGTCTCTACAGTTCTTTAAATGTTTGATAATCAACATACACTTCATTGTGGGAAGGATTAGCATTTGATACTACATTTAGATCTAAAATACACAAAAAAAAATAGATTGTTAAAATCTTCAGTGAATTGCAAATCCGCCAGCATTAAATAAATTTAAGCCACAAACCAGTAACTAAAACCATTAAAATGGCAAATCTGGGCCACTTGCAATGCACATCATGCAGCAAATCAAAGCTGAGCAGGATTACAACTGGGAAGAACCATTTACAGGATGCATTTTTCAGCTCAGATCAACTCAGTATTATTAGCTTGCAAAATTAGTATCTTCTTGGTCAGAAATTTTCTCTTCTTAGGTATTCTGTTGTTAAATTAAAACATTATCAGATATGGAAGAGGCATTTCAGTGATAACCAATCAGTCAGCTGGGAACGTATCTGTAAATGTAGCTTTTACACTTGTGGGCAAAACTGGAAGACAGTAACATTCACCTTCAGCTGGTCACGCCTTGCAAAGAATTTTCTTATTAGTAGTCAAAATGGAACACAAAAAGTTACATATATTTTTCTAGTAGATATTGATTCATTGTAGGTACAATCTATTTCACCTCAACTCCAGTCATTTCAGTCTTACAAATCACTATCACTACAGCGATTGTGACATTCAGTTTGGCCTGTGGTCTTCTACTAAATACTAGAAGTTTGCCTACCTGTTTTCAATGGTTTCACAAATGTCAGGTGAGACTGAGCCAATCCAGGGATGGGTTTACAAACTCTGTTGGTAGTTTTAGATGCTTTCTGATGTGAAGAACCTACAAGCATTAACACAAACAAAAACAACGAACACATCAGTGGAAGTTAACGTACCAGGTTTCATATCACTTCATGGAACCAGAGCAATTCCCCATGAACCCATACAAAATACCAATAATCTCCTGTTGATAGAGAAAGTTAAGCAAAGAAGTTTGACTACAATTGAAAAGCAAAAATAGTTAAGAGTAAAGAATTACAACTGTGTTTCACAGTTCTTCCATATACTAAGGAAACGTAATGTCTACAATTTTTTTAGAAATGCTAAGCTAAAATAAACATGAAGCTAAAATAATTCCTTAGGACATATGGAAGTGTGTATTCTATAAACACCTGAGTGAGACACATACATTTTAGGGCTTGATTCACTTCTTCCCACCAGTTAGATTGCATACTGTATTGATATTTATTCCAGAGCAGCCCGATTTATGTTAATCAAGGCACTACTTACCAAGTGTTATTCACCCCATAGCACTAGGACTTAAATAAAACACAAAATAAAAATGCAGATCTAGGCTTTCTTAACTCAAGAGTAATTACACACTTCAAGGACAGTTTATGTTAACATCACATGAAGGATTAAAAAAGTATGCTGTTGCAGATGGACTATACTTGCTGTCATTACACTGACAAGGTGGTACTTCAGAAAAAAAAAAAAAAAAAGCAGGAGATCATGAATTACAGGCTACACTCTCCTGCTTAGCTGATGTAGATTTTCCTAGAACATTCGCTTTTCTAGAAAAGTGAAGAAGTCATCCCAATTTCTCATGCACTTCTAATGAATTTTGAATACATTTTGACAATTTTTATTGAAGTTGGCTCTCGAATGGATTAATGATGGGCATTTAGTGAAAAATGTTTTGGTTTTTTTTTTTTGTGAAGCCTAGGCAACACCACCTGTTTCATTACAAGGCCAACGGGCTGTATTTCTCAAGAAAAACTGTTAAGAGTAACTCCAAGTTGTCATAATTTGTGTTTCACATCTATGATTATGAGATACTAACGTAATTTTGGACTCTTCTTCAGAATACTTCTTTGTCCAGCCAATGTATCCTTACCCTAATGGATGAATAGAGAAATAACCTAGCAGATGACACAGCTTTTCCTGCTGCACACTAACACTTTTTCCATGGACTAACTTAAAAAGCTTGAAATCAAAGTGCATTACTGAAACCTTCAAATCACATCTGGATCACAGCACAGATCATCTGAACTGAAGGAAGCAGCATATATTACTTTGATAAGAAAGCCATGGCAAATTTTTCCTTACATTGCAGACACTGCATGAAAAGCCTGCAAATTAAATGTTTCTTTCAGACCCTCATAACTTTTGTATTCCAGAGTATGTAACATTCAGAAAAAACAAAATATGCTGAAATCCAAGAAGTCAACAGTCTCTGATCTTTAAGCAAAAAAAGTACTGGAAAACGATAAAAGCAGAAAGATATATACAAGGCTGACAACAAAGCTAATTACAGAGAATAAAAAGCAGGTTGAGTGAATGAGACTTGGGAACTGTACATTTGAAAACACTTGGCAGCGGCAATGCAACCAAATGTGCAGAACAGTAAGCATACATATGACAGAAATTTAATGCAATGAAGGAGCTTTTAATAAATTTGATTTACATATAAGCTCTGCTAGAGAACTGGCAGATACTTCACCTGTTACTGCCACTAACAAGGTTTACAAAAGAATAAGGTAAATTTGGTGGCAATTGCATAACCAAAACTGACCTAGTTATTCAAATTTTTAGAACGCAGATACTATCTAACAAATAGCAAAGGCCACAGTCTAGAGAGATTAAATATTCCTAACTCTTGTTAGAGAGTTTAGTTTGTTTTGCTATTTTGAATCAAAGGCATCTTTAAGAAAGTGGCAAATGAAGGAAACACTGCTCACCAGCTTTCTTTCTCTGCCCCCCTCTCACTCGGTTTGTAGGTTTGCAGGCCAATGATCTTGTAGTAGTATGTTTTTCACTCTCCATGCTAGATGTAAGAGTTCTTTTCCTTTCCACTTCCTCCATATTCACTGGAGCTGTATCTCTAATAGTTTCTACAAATACTTCACTTTTCCTCTTACGACACAGAGTAGTTGATTCCGTAGGAGATGAATTTACTTTCTCATTGTGAAGCTTATTTTCAGCTGTAACGGGTGCTATAACTGGAAGGCGCCTAGGTATTTCTGCTTTTGTGTTCACTGGTGCTGTAGCAGCACATCCCATTATTGCCTTACTAAGGCATTTTTTAGATTTTGGCTGGAGACTTTCCATTCTTTTTTCTTCAGGCTTATTTTTAATGACAGTAGCAGAAAGAATTGGACGCTTTTTTGGTTGCTCTGTCTGAGAACAATTGCGTGTCTGAAGTCCTTCTGTAGAAGGAAAATTGAAGAGCTTTTCTTTGGGCCTATCATAACAAACTACCTGTGACTCTACATTATGCACCTCAAAGGCTTTGCTTAAATTATATTCTATATGAATACAGGTTTTTTTCTCTACATCTCCATTTTTCTTCCATTTTGAGGGGAGGATTCTTCTCACAACGTAAGTTTCTGTAGTAGAAGATACCAAAGGTGCCTCAAGTTTAGGAGTCTTTGATTGCTTATCTGACAAGCTGTCTTTCACAAACTGATCAGGTGAAAGAATTGGAACAGGCTGCTCCATTACATTTATGTCCACTTGATAAGTGCCGTTTACAAAAGAATCTGGACTTAAAAATCTCCTTGAACTTAAAACAGGCACAGGTGCTGAGTGTTCTGGAGTGCAAACTGGTGTGAGCGTACAATTAAGCACTGGTTCATCATCTGAAATCGGCAGTTGCACTAAACCAGGACAGCCGTATGCATGTTCAGATTTTAATTCATTGTGCTCATTAATGCATTTATTGATGTTACAGCTGTCTATTTCAGGCAGTAACTCCTCCTTTACAATGACAGCAATATCTGAGAATGTAGACGACCTTCTCATTGCAAGTGGTGTGCAAACAGTGCTACGATGTTCTTCTAGCACTGGTGCAATAGGAGATATCAGCAATTTATTTTCTGAGCCAACAAGAGAGTCATTTCCTGGGCATACGTTGTTTTGCACTGTGTTCTGATTTTCACATGGCTGAAGTGGGCTTCTGAGTCCATCCACCTTCTGGGAAACTTGAAAGGTTTTATTATTAACCTTTTTAACTTCCCACGTACTTCTTTTAAATTTTGTGGAGGCAGACGATTCTGAAGAGCCCTTCTTTTTTATATTATTCCAAAGACTCCTCTGAAAAAGAGCCATAAATAAAAGTTAGCATGCTGGTTTTCCACATTTTGGTTTTTTGTGTGTAAAAGTGAATATTAGTTGTGTATTCATTCAAAAACCTAAAACACTCTAAAAAACCCACACTTACTCTGGAATGCACTGTAAGTTATTTCTAGGCTTGAAACCAGCTTTTAAGTTATCATCTAATTTTATTCTCCAACCTGTAATGCAACAGTACTTGCTTTCCAATCCAACTGAAAAATTTTGGGGACAACAGGTTTTCCAGCACACACCTTCATTTATCAATTTATCACTCTCCTTCACTGGATTTTCTACTAACAGAAACAGTATCTGTCAGCTATGCCAAAGCAGTTACAGTAAGAAATACAATAAACACATACCTTTTTCTTCGGAGGCTGTTCAGCAACACCCAGAAGCACAGCTTGGTGCTTTACAACTCCATTAACAATAAAAGTAATCAGTTCTCTGACTTTTCCTTCTTCTAATGGTGTCCATGTTACAGAAACAAAGCTTTTTTGTCCTGACTATTGAAACAAACAAACAAAAGTTTAATACCTAGCTCTCAGGTACACTTATGTAACATAGAAGTTAATCATAAGTCAAATAAGAAGTGGTATAGAGAATTAATATATATTCTGACAAAATTAAATTATAAACAGTTGTTAAATGCCTAAATACCAGGTTTCCTCCGACATGTAAATTTTACTAACAAGACATATACCTCTTAATGAAAACATAACAGCAAGCAATAACACACATAACACATAGTACAAAGGACGAGATTTGCGTAGAGTTTAATAGAAAAAAAATAGATAACTTATTTTGCACCTATTAATCAAATAAGTCTTCTACAGTACCAGACAATTGTAGTAAGACTAACAATCATATTAATATTTAGAACCTCGGCTAAATCTAAATAAAAGACTCAATATTTTCTTTAGTCAAATGACCTGCAAAGATGAGATCTGACAGACAAGTTCACTAAAAAAAAAAAAAAAACAAACAAACAAACAAAAATCTAAAACATTGCAAGTGAACAAGGACATGATGTAGCTACATGTGACCTATGCAGATTCTTCTTGTGCAGCGACCTCCACCAAATCATTTCGGTGCTCTGCTAATGTCAATACTAACAGACCAAAGAACGGTTATAGCTCAAGACAAAATCAAAGACCAACCTCCTCTAATTAGGAGTTAAACATCCGGGGGCAACGAAAACATACAAGGTAATTTACAGTGTGCTTATGCAATAAAGTCAGCAAATAATGGTTACCATTCATTAATTACCACAGGAACTAGCGATTCAAATACTTCACAGGTGAGGGTTCAGCCTGTTTTTATAAGCACGCTCGCAAGAGATACTCAAGAGTTTTCTCATCTCACAATGACTCGAGCCTAAATGAGCACGGAGTTTGACCAAACTGTCCTTTTAGAAATCAACATTGATTGCATTAACCATACTTTATATTTCCTTGGGCATCATAAAAATTAAAGCCAGCTTTAGTCCTATTGTATCATTAACTACTATGCAGAGCAGTGCATTAGCACCCTCTCCACAACACACTCCCTCATTTTTTCTTCCTAAACTACACAGATGTCTTCCAACTTTTTAAGAGGTCATTTTCTAAACACCTCTTATTCCTCTGTCTCTAAAACCACATTCCCAGAAAACAGTTAAAGTTTTTTTTTTTGCACGTTACTGCAATATCCTCTCTCTTCGGCCAGTATGTTGTTCCTTCGAAGCCGGCGACAGCCCCCAGATCCTGAGGTCCCGCCTTCAAAAGCTCCAGCTCTTCCCCATCACCGCGAGCACCACCCACACCGGGGCTGCAGCTCTGGGGTTACCAACTGCCTGAAAACCTGAGTCTGCGCGGCCAGGTGAGCCGCGACTTCCCCGGGGGAAGATTACACTTCAAGCCGGGGCTTTCTCCACCACCGAAGAACGAGCGCCTCAGGCAGGAAGCGACTCGGTCCCCCTTCACCTCCACTCCTCCCAAACGCCCTGCACCCCGGCCATAGCTCGAGGTCTCTTCCGATGTCACCCATCCACCCCCCTACTGCTCCCCGCCGCAGCCCCAGCTCGGTACCTGCACGGAAAAGCAGCGATGCTCAATGCTGAAGCCCCTGGCAGAAGCCGGGAAGCGGTCAACGACCACCTCTACGTCTTCCGTGTTGGGGTTGTCGATGGCCAGGAGACGTGTGCGGGAAGCACCAACGCGCAGGCTGCCGAAGCTGAGGAACGGCGGCCGGGAGAAGTGGCTCAGAACCAGCACCGCGGGCGCTTCGTCCGCGTCCTCCTCATCCCGTCGCGTGGCCCAGCGCCGCCGTCCATGGCTGGTGGAGGGGCTTGCCTCCCACAGCGTCGCTCCGGAGAAGAAACCTGCAGCCATACCGGGGCAGAACCCCTAAGCAGGATCAAGATCGAAACCAACCGCCCGCCCGTTCAAACACAGCGCTCCAGCCAACCCCAGTGCAGGCCCGCCCAGCCTAGCCCCGCCCCTCGTCCCTCCACCAATTAGCGCAGGGCGTTTTATTTAAACGGCCCGACTGCACCCGGTTAGTGGAGAGGCGCCGCCTCGTGGCGGCGAGAAGCCTCCTTTGAGTCTGCGCTCTCCGCGCCTCAGGCTTCCAAGTGCTCGGCCCAGAGCGGACAGACAGCGGGCTCTACGCTTAGCTCTGACACACTTCGAAAATAAGTAAAACCCAAACCCCTTGGATTTAGCAAGCCTCCATGCCAAAATGCTCTTCCCATACTCAAATAAATGAAGCCAAGCCAAGCATTTTTCTAAATAAATTTAATTTCCAAAATAGTTTAAAATTAAAAGGAGAATGAGATGCACACAGATTTTATGGAAAAAAAATTGCCTCATCTAGCTTTCATGAGCTTTAAATCCCAAAAACAATACTATGTCTCCATGTTGCCTGAAAAAACAAAATAATAATTAAAAAAAGTAGAAATCAAAGCAGCATGAGTTCCCCTGCAAGAAGCCCTGTGAAGCAAGCAATGTTAAGACAAAAGAACTTCACTTTTCCATAACAAAAATCACACATAGGACTCAGTACTTCCACATTTACAGTGCACTTCCTAACTTTTCCTTACAGTGAAGAATGTCCCCTAAAGAAACAACTTTGAGATTTCATCTAAAATATCAGCCTATACAGATTACATTTAAAACACGTTATCTCATATACCAGTGACAAAATATTGAGTTCATTTATCCTTATTCTTTCATATAAAAGCACAAACATTTAAACATGATCAAAATGCTTATGGGATGTTAAAAAAAAAATAGTTGTCATGGTTACCTTTACTCCATCTGATTCTTTTCAACCAAAACATTTCTTGTGAACCATGGAAAAGATTGTTACAGTCTTACAGTGACTGTCTTGCATTAAGTTCTGTCAGTCTTTTTACTCAATGCATATGCTGAATCAACCAAACCACTGCGAGCTGATGTTGTAGAAAAAAGAGCACATGTGACAGTACTCACAAGGACCTGCAGATAAATGCACTCTATTTCCCTCAAGTTTCAGTCATACAGGGAATGTGCAATCTGGATCACTTATGCATGTATGCTCAATATAGAAAAAAAAATAATGTATTTTTTTACTGTTTTCAGGGGACAAAAGCCCTACTCACCTACAGCAGCCTTCTCAGAATTCATTCAAAATTCTACATTCATGAACTTCTACATAGAAATTACTCTAAATTTAAAACCACAAGGGCCATTTATTCCTTAGCAGTCCACAACACGTTTCATGTTTGATAAGCACATCATGAGGCTATTCCTTTGAAGGAGTCTTCAGAGTTCTGGATGCACTTTTGTATTAGTTTGTAGTGAAATAAGCTCAGCTCTCAGCTCTCTGATGATACCAAATACATTTTTTGTCCTTGTATTCTAGCATGACCCATCTTTAAAAATAACTACCTGAATTATAACTCAAGACTTTATAAAGTAGCACTATTTTTTTTAAGGAAACCACAGCTTTACAGAAGATCTATCAGTGCCATTATAGTTACTGATGTTTGGCTCTTAAGGGATAGAGTAAAGGTTTTGGTTCATTGGGGTTTCTTCTCACCTCACAAGTGGCTGAGAGGGGACACAGCCAAGGCAGTCAGCTGAACCAGCCAAAGGGCCCATGCCTATGGAGCCCTTCTGATCACTGTTCAGGGCCCTCAAGAGGAAGAGAAGGTCTCTGGGCCTAAAGACAGATTCACAGGCACTTCAGCTACTCCGGCCTCAAATAGCAGGGGCTGCAGCTACACCACAGAGACAGCCTGTGCTGGTTATCAGTTGCCCCAATACAGAAAAGGAAACACGTGAAAAAAGTAGTTTGTTTCATAAGTGCTGACAATGAACTCATGTCGCCATGAGAACAGGAGGAACAGCCAGAGGTTTTTATGCCCGAGTGAGCTACTGTGAGACAAGTGAAAGGATTTTGGCCTTTGGCCACCATCACCTGGCTGCTCCACTGAGGGGTCTGGGATGAAAGGGCAGGGAAGCCAAGCACCTGGGGTGTCTGTCTAGGGAAGGGAGACTGACAAAGCAATTGGAAAATAGCCATGAGTCCTCAGGAGGAGCCACCTCCTCTGGAGGTGACTTCTGGCAGGTGTGAGGGATAGGTATTCCTTCAAGAAAGATGTGTCACCCAAGAAAGCAGCCCTTAGACCAGTTTGAGCAGAACAAGATATAAAAATATACTCTATACTGCAGCAGGTATGAATGGTTCCACCTAAAGCCTCTGTCAGAACACCAGGGGAGACTTGAGGCCAAGCACTAGGACTTTGGAGTCAGGGATACAAAGGATCTGAAGCCAACTACACTCCAACTGAAAAAGAGATATTGGCAGTATATGAAGGGGTTCAAGCTGCCTCAGAAGTGGTTAACACCAGAAGTACAGCTTCTTCTGGCATTCTGACTGCCAGTGCTGGGATGGATGTTCAAAAGAAGGGTCTCCTAAGAGCTGGGCCACTGAAGGACATCAGAACAGCCAACAAGTGGATCAGGCTGCTAAGACTGATGTGGCTCAGGTAGATCTAGACTGGCAACATGAGGGTCTTCAAGGAAGAGATGTAACATAGAGATGAGCAAGACCAAGGGGTGGACTTAACCCAGGACATGATTGCGCAGGTTATCCATGAATGTGAGCTGTGCTGCAAGCAAGCAAGCCAAGCAATTAAAGCTCTGTCATATAGAGAGCAATGGCTGAAAAACGAATACAGAGAAGCCTGGCAGATTGGTTACATCACACTCCCACAAACCTGCCAAGGCAAATGCCATGCGCTCACAATGGAGGAAGCAATCATGAAATGGCTGGAAACATATCCAGTGACCCATCCCAACACCTGGAACACTATCCTGGGCCCTGAAGAACAACATGGAACCCTAGAAAGAATAGTCAGACAATGATGGAGAAGGATAGAGAAATCAATTGTGTACAGCAAGGCAATCTAATTTGGGGTGAAAACAGCCAGTGAATTAAATCGCGTGATGTAAATTGATGACTGACTCTGTGGGGCAGAATATAGATGGTACAGAAGAGGAAGTGGATAATGTCTAGGGTTCAGCTAGGATAGGGTTAAGTTTTTGGTTTTGATTTTCTTCCCTTCACAAGACGATAAGAGGAGAGACAGCCAAGACAGCCACCTGATCCAGCCAATGGGTATTCAACACCACACTGACATCATGCCTGCTGGTCAGGACTTGGGTAGCTTTTCTATGGGAGCCAGGGTTGGGCAGATGGTGTCTGTCTTTGTACTGTTCTATCAAACTCTCTTTATCTCAAACTACAGGCTTTTGCCTTTTTCTTCCAATTCTCCTTCTCACTCCACTGTGGGGGGGAGGGGGGGGGAGAAGGCAGTTGTGTAAACACCTGCATGGGGCTTGACTACAAGCTGGGCCTGAACCACAACATAAAAAAAAACCACGAGAGCCTCACCTCTGTAGGAAAAGTGTCAGTGCTTGAAGAGGAAATACCAATAAATAACCCAAAATAAACCATCCACTTTACAAATTAAGGGCAGTAACCCAGTCAACAACAAGAAATTGGTTTGGCAAAACCTACATAATCCAATGTTCAAACAGGCCAAATGCAGTAAGTTCTCAGAATCACAGAGCAGTTTAGAGTACCAACACGGACTTCGCTCCTCCCCAAAGGCCAGTACATGGAAAAGACCAACTTTTTGCAATGCACCACTGATCATTCTTTAGAGATATTTTTGAGAGATCTGCTTCTTCCTTCTTTGGCCACAAACAGTCAACCAAGTCAATGACTGCCAGATAAAACACAGCCTTTATTACAAAAGCACCCTCCAGCTCAACAGGACATGTACTCTCAGATGAGTACATAGACATATTAAAATGGAGGTATCAGACACCCAAGGAGTTTATAGACTCACGCAGCTGTGAAGTACAGATCTCTGTCCTTCAGCTCCAGTCCTTTTAAGAGGAACTGTCCTCCATCAAGCAGAGACCAGCTACTTCCACCTACCAAATGAAGTACTAGTCCATGAAAATTTACTTTGTTCATATACGAATTTTAAATAGATGTAAAGCCATAACAATTATAACTCATGATATTAAAAAAATAAAAACTATGAACATAGCACTTAAGCTTTCCTATTTTCTTTCACTGTCAACTGGCAACGATCCAGCCTGACCAGCAGGTAAAAACACTAACTAGCAGGGTTATATGCAAACAAAAGAATGCCAAAGAACTAGTAGGTCATTTATTCCAGGAATGACTAGTAATTCTGGCCACCCAAACAGCACAGATTGCACTCATTTTTCTGAAAAACGAGTCCTTTCATAGTCTCTTTTTAGTTGGGCACCCAAAAGCGCAAAGCCCTTTGGAAGATACTGACCTTACTGTTTTCTGAATAATCAACTGAACTAGAGAAAAAGCCATTATTCAGAATATATATATTAAAGGCACAATCATGAAAGAATTTTTAAAAGGACATTATCAAGTAAATATGCTCAAAATTCCAACTTTGTATTTTCCTAGAGTGCCTTCTGAAAACACTGGACTTTAAAAGAAAATATTAGTTGCCAACTACTTTTAAGCCACTGTTTGACCAAAATCCTACAATACCTTTCTATTGTAGGACAGAAAAGACAAGAAATAACAAAGAGTTAGGCTTTTTAGTCTGAGAACTGCACTGACACCACTGACGTTGGGCTATTTTCAACAGTACAATTACAAGTGCTGGAAACCATGTTTCATGTCCATGTGTGGTTGTATAAATATGACACATACATGTTGACTTGAAAAACTACACATAAAAGAGCTACTTTCAAGCCATGGAGTGTAAAGATGACAGAAACGGAGATGAAGGTGGAGTCAGAAAGCAGGAAGGGTAATACTTGATAGTGTCCTTTCAGAAGGTGGCATTCAATGGCCTCATTATTGCTGTATAATTGCTAGCATTCAGCTTCTTACCAGATATATTTACAGCATGTCAGTCTGAACATTCCCAGAGCACAGCTCTAAATTTTGCTTTAGAGATACAAACATAGAACAGTTAAACACATATAGTCCTGTTTTAGAAACTGGACTTTCAAAGTTTAGGACTTCTATTGTGCTTCTTTGGCTAAGTCCTACTTAAATATTGATAACACTTAAAATTCTATAACTGCCACTATTTAACAGCCAACAGAAATCTTTGGTGTGTTTAGGTTAAGAATCCATTAGGATGCAAGCTTCAAAATACAAACATTCAGGCAACTCTGGCCCCTCTCCTGCAACTGCTCAACATTGAAGTACATGGAGATTAACAAAATCTAACACCGAATGTATCTGAATAGGATTTAAAATGATTGGTGCTGCTCAAGAGTTTATAGAACTGCAATAATAAAAGAGCTTTTTACCATATATTGCTTGTGCTTAGGTCATTGGATAAATTTAACAGTTACAACACCACACATACAACCAGTTTCCCATTTTAAAGTTTCTTTAAGGTAATAACTTAAGAATAGGGAAAACTGGGCAAAATTTTGCCTTATGTAATCTTGTGAGCAATAATGAAGATTATAAAATTACGTCAGATACTTTCTTTGGCATAATATTCACGGAATAAACAGAACAATTAAAGTAGGCTTAAAATAGAAAGTTTGAAGAGATTAAATTATACTAGATGTCACAGTGAGTTACACTAGACTTGTACTTCAGAATGGTTCTTTTGGAAAAAAAAACCCTTATGTCTAGCAGACAAAAGGCTAAAAGCAATTCAAGACATAAAATTTTCTACAGAGTTTGAGTTTGTTTTATAACGCAGCACTTGAAAGTGAAAACCAAACCCATTTCACTAGCAACTCACAAAAGATTTGTAAGTATTGATTATTTCTCTTTGTTTTCTAAATAGAAGATGAGTACTGTTCTGGAAATAGTAGCCTTTAAATTCTTTCTCTATCACAGATAATCTGAAAACAGGCATGCTGATGTGGGACCCTGGTGTAACTTGTGCTCTAACAAGGATAAACCATGCCAATCCTTGACGACTGTTGATAAATTAAAATGACCTTGCAAATATTCCCCATTTCTTTCTAAGTTAAGAGCATGGGGCACACTTTAGAAGACAAACAAGATGTGGAAAAAAAAAAAACCAACCAAAAAAAAAAACCCCAAAACACAAGAAAATATGCATATTAAAATTATATAGGACTAACTGCAGTAAATTAGACAATACCACTGTCTTAATTTTCTGACATAATTCAGTGCTAGAGATCATGGAAGAATTGAGAGGCCAAGGTTAGGCAGGGAGATGATCAAACACCCTGTTTAGCATCTTCATAAAATTTCTCAATCACTTTACAGAAGAATCTAGTCCCTATATTCATCGACTAAGCTCCAGAGTCTGGCACACTTTAAAACCCTCCATATATTCCTCAAACAATGTATTGTGTGACATACTTAAAAGTTTTCAAATACCCCTACCTGTTGTTACAAATTTTAATGAATTTGATATAGTACTTAATAATTCTTCCAGAATGCTTTCTTTCACACTTAAAACATTAACTCAAAGCGAGATGCAGAAAGGCAAACAATGTTTTTTAAATAGTCAGATATGTAATTCCGTTTTTCAGCCACTACCCTTATAAGACATTTCAGAGCATAGTTTTTAAAAGACGGCCTATCAGATTTTTAAAAACTCTTAAAATCACAAGAAACACTCTTCCAATATGCATCAAAATGTGCCTAAACGTTCAAATATTACGTAAACAAACCTGTTTATCCAAAACTATGCAGAAGACTCGTGAGTCCAAATAAAATATAAAATATAAATCTTAATTGCCATATCAGCCTTCTGTTGGCTAATGGCTTAGTAATTAGGTGGAATGTTATGGTCTGATCACGAATGTTCATTGCTTGAAATACTCTGGACAGCAGGAGCTGTATCTAGCCCCAGCAAAGTTCCAAGGTATGACTGGTCTCTAGGATCCAACATTTGCTCAGGCCTCACAGGATGGACAAGATTTGCAGGTTGTGGAGTAAGAGTGTATTTCTCTAGAAATGAGAGATCTGTTGCTCGCTGATAATCGGTTTGCTCAGGCTGCGGGGGAAGCATGTCGTGCGACTGCGCTGTATGCGGTACTAGATCAGCTTGTGGATCAGACATCTGAACCGGTACCAGAGTCACAGGCACACACACTTCTGTAGATACATTCTGCAGCAAAGTTTTGTCTTCTGATTGATATGCTTTGGACTGTTCCACATACTGTTTAGCCTCAGTTTGGTAAACTTTGTCATCAGAGGTGTACTGCACTGGTAAGGACACTAGCTTTTCCTCTGAGGATGATGTCAATGCCTCTTCTGCAGCCTTTGAACCATGAACATGATCAATATGATATTTCAGCTTGTCTTTTCTTTTGAATGTTGCATTGCAGTGATGGCAATTAAAAGGTCGAGCATCTGAATGAATAACCATGTGTTTTGTTAGTGTCTTCTTAATTCTAAAACACTGATTACAGATTTGACATTTGTAGGGTTTCTCGCCTGTTATGACAGAGGAGTAAGAATTAGTTAATTCTTAGTACCACCACGTCGCACAAAAATGAAAATACATACATGGCTTATGGCATAAATACCTAGTGTACAAAACAATTATACTGTAAAGAGCATAGGTTTAACATCAAGTTTTGAAGCAAAGATGCCATTTGAAGTTTGTTAAGCAGCTGTTATTAGCATACCCTTCTCCTCATACAGTTCTCTCAATATTTGGGATTTCTGTCAGACATATACAAAGATAAACATAATATAAAAAATAATTTAAAAAGAACTGTCTTCAATTTCTTATGATACCGGTATTGAATGATCTCAACTTGTACTTCTATACATTTCAAAAGGACAAAGATTTTCCTGAACATAAGGCAGAAAAAACAAAGTCAAACAAATAAGGACACAAACTTTTCCAAAGAGATTTGAAATAATTGTTTAAATTACCACTTGAAATGTAGTACTCTATGGACCATAAAAATGATTAAAAGGTCTGGGGAAAATTGGCAAGAACATATACCAGTAAACTAAAGAAAGAGGTGTAGAGGGTATATCACAGACCTGTGTTGAGGACTGTCAATATTTCAACAGGTACATTTAGTAGCCAGGACTCAGGAATGATCAACACACAAGAAAGAATAAAGTTTTGTTGCTTCCTGTTACTCTTGCCCTGAATCCTCAACAAGCACAATGAATTAAATAATTCCATCACAATGTTGATACATAAGAATACATTCCTGCATGTTTTGTAGGTTTGTTGTGGTTTATCTTCTTATTACCTGAATGTGTCCTAAAATGCATTTCCAAACTTGATTTCCCTTTAAAAACTTTCTTACAGACTTCACACTGATGAAATGTTGCTTTGTATCTTTAGAGAAAAGAAAGAAATCTTATGTTAAATCTTTTTTTTTTTTTTAAAGAACAGACTGAGAATAAAGCTATGTGCACAGTCCTTTCTATAATCTTTTAAATACAAAACAGCTGAATATCAACGTTTCCAAATCTTGTTACTAATGTTCATACCCAATACCAATAAAGTTAATCAAATTCTTTTCAACATCCATCTTCCCTATTGGGATTGGCATAAAGAGCAAAACTCACTGGAACTTCTTTTCTGACCTCAAAAATAACCCTAACAAACAGTTTTTGCCCAACATCCATGAGAGGCTTTCCCTTTGGCAGAATTATGCCATAAATAAAGTACTCAGAATGGTTTAGGCTACTAGCTACCAAGAAAAAGCACAGTACTATACTTTCAACACAGGTATGTCTACAGTGGTTACTACCCAAATACAAGCAGTCAAAGCACGTCCTTTGAATGGTCTCAGACTGAAATCTCTGAAAGGCTCATTTTTAGAGCTCAAGAATTTAAAAACACTAATTTTCAATTTATACATATAACTCAAGTTTCAAAGTTTTTACCTGCTTTCACAGCACCACTAATCTGCTACCAGCTTTTAAAATACCTAAGTGTGGGATAGTTATCACAGTGTTTAAATCATGTCTAACTCAGTCTTAAAAGCCTGCAATGACAACATTACAGCAAACCATCCATTCAGAACAATATTGAGATAGTTGATTGACAGATAAAAATTGAATCTTTATCTTATTTACCTAATTATACAACAAAGAAAACATCTTACTAAGGTACTTTTCTGACATCCACTTCGAACTGTCCTATCTCTATCAAGACTCAGGTAACAAGGCATGACAAACAGACAGGCTACTAGAATTCTGCACAAACATGTAAGTCTCAATAAAATCAGTTACGGTACAATAGTATTTACACTCACTTCTGCCAAACTTTTTCTCCTAGATGAACACTTTTATAATGAACAGTAAGGTGATCTCTACGGCCAAAACATTTTCCACATTCCTCACACTGATGTGCTTTTTCACCTACAAGGAGAAAATTCAATACATTTGGGTTTAGTCTTACGGTACTTATTAAATGTCTAAGAGCTGTAATCGTAAACCACATAGGAGATCCATGTTCACAAAGCTGAGCCAATAAAGCTGTTCTTTATCTTATTCAGAGAATGATTCCATTAGCAAAGAACAAAATTCAGGAAGTAGGTTGGTTCTATCAGGGTAAGGACTTTTACCGTTTGTTATATAAGATTATTACCAAACATTTGGTATTTCCATAAGGAAATTTCCATTCAGGAGCTAAGAGATGCTTCCCCAAACACGTACTGCATGACAGGTACAACTGAATGACTAGGAATCTGCTCTTGCATTATGGCAACTCAAAATGTGGTATCTTCAATAATTCAGGGGATTTAAAAGAAAAGTTTATTGAAATATGCCAATTATTTTCTGCTACTGATTTTTAGAACTTAAAATTCCATCCCAGTATTCATCTTTTCAGTTATCCTGATATACATAGTTACCTTTTTTCTTTTATGCTGCTGTTTAAAAGTATCCTGATTCTTTTTTAGCCATCTTGAGATCTTCCACAAAGTGGCACAATATTTCTTCTGTAAGACTGTGAACAGTCAAAGAATGTAACTTTCTAGAGGGGGGGAAAAGCAAATAGAGTAGAAAAGAGGATTTTTTTTGTCTCTGTGTACTTGAGTTTTCAAAGATTTCTTTATTTTATAGCAGGCATCATGATCTCAAACACAAAAAAAGAAGCTGTCCTTCAAAATAAAGGCTCAGAAAGTTTAGACTCTGATCACTTTCATATTTTCATGCTGCCTAGAAAGTAATTTGCCTCCTAGAAGACCACATTTCCTTTAAAATCTGTCTGAAAAAGAAATCCCTAGTGCATCTTCCTTCTTCCTATATATTTTATAACCTTTCTGCTCCTAGTGAAACAGATTCTTTTCTTCTTCTTCCTGATCATCCCCATCTGTCTGTTTTCAGGGTTAACTCCCACCACCTTCCTTCCATATCTCCTCCACAAAACAGAGACTTCAGAAACACCTCTTTGATGTTCTTACATTAAAGTGATCAGTGTACAAACTTTGACAGAGACTGTGACAGCTGCTTCTGTGTTGTGGCAATAACACACAATTGCTATTAAAAAAAAAAGAAATCTGAACTAATTAAAAAAAAATCCTCCTTTTCACTTTTGCTTTATTCTGTTAATTTTAAAGCAATTCATTGTTACATGTTTTGACTGTCCCTCAGCTTTTTATGTCAACATGGAGGAAAGACCTGGCTATTAAAAGCTGAAAACATGTAAGATTGACCGACTGTAGACAACCTTAAAAACAGTGAGGAGACCTTTTATCAGGCCCAAAACATTGTACATACTGAAAAAATTACATATTTATTTGATCTTATTTCAAAACCAGTAATTTTGAAACCACTTTCCAAAAGAGTTGCCTACCTGAATGTATTTTTTTGTGTTTTGTCAGATGGTCATGCCGAATAAATGTTTTCCCACATTCTTCACATTCGTATCTCTTGTCATCATGATGGACTCTTAGATGAAGTCTGCAGATTTATAGTCATAACCATAAAATGCCATTTTGTTAACACAATCTGCCTGCTAATTCCATGCAAAATACAGAAACACAGTCACACAAATATCAGGGAAAAACCTGCAGTTGAGGCATGCTTAAACTGATCTTGCAAAGCAAGAGAGAACAGAGCTAACCTCTTACATTTGACAAAAACTTATGAGGACATTTTATTCCTCTACTTGTTTTCTATTTGAATAACAGTAGTTTTACATATGCAAGAAAGTCAATTTTGATTTGTACGGGATTCTGGCTGTGTTTAAACTGCTAATGGATTGTAAATTAAACAAATTCTCACAGATTATTAATATATTTCCAATGATTAAGCATTACAGCATTCACTAATTCAGAGTCAGTAAAGCCAAACACATACGTTACAAAGAATGATACTGCTAACATGGTGCATATATATCACCAATTTAATTAACAAAAATCTGTACCTGTAAGAGCTTCCATGACGAAAACTCTGCCCACAAATACTGCAGAGATGAGGCTTCTCTCCACTGTGAATTCTCAGGTGTTCTTTCAAAGTTGTTCTGTTTGACAAAAGCAGCAAAAATTTAATTTTAATCAAACTTATTTTCTCAATTTCTTTCACACTGATGGATCACAAAACATCCAAATATCTGCATCAATTTATTCAGATACACCACATACACATGCATTCAATGGCAGTATGGCAATCTACTACCTACTGAATCACCTGGACCTAGAAACAATATAAACCAAGAAACAGAACACCGTCCCAACATACATCTGGACAACACACAGTAAAGAAAACATGAATTTTGACACTACTTTCTGTGTAATAATTTCCTTGTTACCAGAACTTTAAAGTCATACTGAAAAGAAATCTAGATCACAGATATTAAATTTAACTCAGCATAGAGCTTAATTAAAAATATATATGTATTTATACACACATACATACGTATACATATGTAAGTTTACTTTTAATATCAGTTTTCTAATGAAAAGAAAAAACAAATGGATGCAGGTGAAAATTTTTCACAAACAAAGGGGTCACAATAAAATTTATTGCATACACAGCAAATAAATGGGTGAAATAAATGAAAGAGAAAATTCTTTGGAATGTGGAAAACTTAAAAGATGTTCTTTATACAGCAATGTGAGACAGCTGCACTTTAGCCATGTCAGTAACAGTTTATTAAAAAAAAAAAAAAAATCACATTTTTTCCCTCATATGCATAGAACAGAAATGGTGAGGGATAGAATCTTATTTTTTGGCTTTTCTATGCTCTTTTCTATATACTAGAATTTGTAAGCTAACTTTGAGAGCTTCCCCTTTTCAAAGTACTAAACATTTTTCTTCTACACTTTGAGAAGCAGCAGCAAAGGTAGTACAGTATTATTCCATCTTTCATGAAAATGTGTGCAAATGTCAAATTTCTTCTTAGTTAGATCTTCCTGTCCTCATCAGTATATTTATCAAAATATCTACAGCAGAAAACTCTTCCCCAGACAAATGTAGGATGTTTTTGCACAACACAGGAACCATAACTGAAGTGAATTAGTGGTATAGTTTTGTTTTGTAACTTATTCCCTACAGTTGTCAGCCTTAGAGGTCACCAGGAAAAAATCACACACTACATATGTCTGTAGTGCTACCTTTTAATCATAGAATCATAGAATAGTCTGGGTTGGAAGGGATGTCCGAAGGTCATCTAGTCCAACCCTCTCTGCAGTCAGCAGGGACATCCTCAACTAGATCAGGTTGCCCAGACCCCTATCAAGCCTCACTTTGACTACCTCAAGGGCTGGGGCTCTACCACCTCCCTGGGCAACCTGCTCCAGTATTCCACTACCCTCATGGTAAAGAACCTGTTCCTAACATCCAATCTAAATCTGTTCTTCTCTAGTTTGAAGCCACTGCCCCTCATCCTATCTCTGAAATGGTTTAATTGTTGTAACTTCAAGTTTTTAACACCATATTCAAAGTCAAACACAGCACACTATATACTTCTCTGTTCCAAAGTTCAAGTAGTCACACAACTCCTTACCGTTCCCTAACGGATTTTCCACAGATGAAGCATGTCCACTTTCTCTTTCCTCCATGAGTACATTCTATATGGCGCTTCAGATTTCCTGTATCATTAAACTGGCGGCCACAAATATCACAAGGAAAAGGTCCTACGAGGAGATAACACACAGAATATTATTCACTGTCAGTTGCACAGATCACTTTGTTGTGAAAATTCTGTTCAATTCACAAAGCAGAAGTTTTGTCTGATAAATGATTAATGTTTAGTGTGGTCAGCAATATTTTAACTACACGCTGTGCACTAAGTTTTTTCTAATATCTACTATTTTGAGAAGTTTCATGACTGTAAAGCAAAAATTAAGAATTAATAGTTTAGAATTAAGCTCACTTAAGACTGTTCGAAAAAAAAAATTCCTATTACTGCTGCCAATCTATTTCCTACCTGGCAGAAATAATTAGTAGCAATAAAAGTATTTGTAATACTTCAGGATGGAAGAAAAAGGTCTTTGGAAAACTTCAGGAAGAGTCTGACTCCACAGTTGCAAACCAATTTCATGCATAACAATGTCATGTTTTTAGAACAAAACTAATTAATTCTTCTTCCCACCCCAAATTTTGCATTTATTTAGTCACAATGCAGTATCTCCAGAAGACAGTTGAACAAAAAATTAAAAAAAAACAAAAAAAAAAAACCCTAGCCAACAAAAGAAACAACTAACCAAACAAAAAACCTCCCCCATAAAACTGGAAAAAAAGAGAACTGGAAAAGGAAGCGGGGTGAAAACCAGACTGCTAAGAACATACAAAGGTTGAGGAAGGCTTTACTTTAAATCTATTGTTTACATGTCAGAGGGAGGTTTCTATACCGAGATGGAATTTTTCTTGATGTTTCAGTCTTGCAAATCGAGATTTAAAGTGCTCTTCACAGTAGGTACACTTAAAGGGTTTATTCTGAGAGTGAAGAATCATATGCTCTTCTAAATGAAGTCTTCGGGTGAAGAATTTATTACAGATCTAAAACAATAATACACTTTGTCAGAAACATATCAGTTATAAGCAGAAGTTTTTCCTATTCAGAAACTCAGTTTAGTTCATCTGCTGTCTGAAGCAACCTAAGATTAAACAGCTCATACTGCAAAGCACACTCTATCCCAACTTGTAAGACCTTCTGTTTTACATAAACCAAATTACACTATATATAAACCAGGATGTCAATCCATGGCAAAGCACTGGCAATTCCTGCACACAGTTAAATGCTCCTCCCTTTTTCTTACTGCTGACTCCAGCACTTACCAGGTCTCAACACAGTAACTAAGCAAAAAACAGCCCAACAAATAGCTTTGGTTTGCTTTTGGATGCTGAAACAGTTCAGCTGGACTGTGATAAAAGCTGCTGTAATATACACTACTGCAGATTTAAGAGTCATTCCTGTTCTTTTATTTCCTCTGGGAAATTCTCCGACAGCACATATTTAAGAGGAAATGCCAGTAACAACAAAGAAATGTAACTTAAAACATACTTCAGAGTTCCGGAACTTTCATTACATTATAATTGTGAAATTTTTTGTATTGCTTTCAGATCAATGAAAACCTGAATGTACAAAAATTATTAGCAGTCATGAAAGTAAGCATGCAGTTCAATCACAGAATTGAAGCCACAGCTCAAATTTAGGCATTTAAACTTGGTATTACAACTAAACCTCAGAGTCCTGTGAAACTGTTGCCATCGTTTACAGTAGCTGCATTTAGTACTACCTAACTCCCATGAACTACATCGTGCAGTTTCTCAGAACACACCCAAATCAGAAATCACAATCAACAGATTTGTTTAAAAACTCATTAATGCTGAAGGTAAGCATAAGAAAATCCCATACTTGTAAAAAGTGCAACAGCCTTCTTGCTTTGCTTTACTAGTAAAGAGGAAAGGCTGAGGGAGCTGGGTCTCTCTAGCTTGGAGGAGACTGAGTGGTAACTGGTGACATCATTAATGTTTATAAATACATGACAGTGTCAGGAGGACAGAGCCAAGCTTTGCTCAGTGATGTGAATGAGAGGACAAGGGGCAATGGGTGTAAGCTGGAGCATAAGAGGTTCCACGTGAACATAAGGAAAAATGTTTTCAACTGTGACAGTGACAGAACACTGGAAGAGGCTGCCTAGAGAGGCTGTGGAGTCTCCTCTGGAGACATTCAAAACCTGCCTGGATGTGTTCCTGAACAGCCTACTCTAGATGATCCTGCTCTGGCGGGGCGGGGGTTGGACTAGATAATCTTTCCCATCTAACCCCTATGACTCTGTGATTAATACTCTATTGTTTCTGTGAATTTGCTCATACCCCTCAGGGATTAAAGCATGGTCACCAGACCCTGGTGTTCACACATAGACTGTGGCATACAACAACCTGAATAAACCCTGCAGCTTCTATCTGTGGCATCTCTGCCCTCAGAAAACAGTAAACAACCTGAAAAAAAAGTCACAGCTTCTAAGAGTTTTGTCATTCTGAACTTCCACCCTTGCTTTCAATTACAGTTCATTTTCAGCACATGTGGGCTGTGCAAGAGTAGCAGCTCCCTTTAAAAATAACCTCTTATTAACAGAAACTTTAAAATTTCAAGTCAAAACAAACAAACAAAACCCCCAAATGAACCACGAAGTTGAGTTTAAGAAATCATTCATCTGCTAAGAGCACTTTCCAATAAATCAACAGTGTTGTGCAATTGAGTCCCACTATTAAAATGTTTCTTATCTAGTAAAAACCAGAACCTGGAAGGTGTTCACTTGATGTAACTTCATCTGGAAGATAATACCTGTTGGTAAACCCTCCAACTATAGTACCATGACCAGCAGAAGGAACACTACAAATTCCTACAGCTGACATTTCCCCAATTCCGATTATATGTTTATAAGGAAAAGTTCATAATCAAAGTACAGCTAGTAATTATGTAAGGCACCTGATATTACATACAGAGGCATATAGCAGTTTGCATAAACAAGACAAGACAACTGTCATGAAAAAAAACCCAACTTATTCCTTTAAAACAAAAATAAAAAATTAACAAATCCTCGCATCTGAAACCTTAAAATACTCTATGGCAGCAGCTAGATATAGTATGTGAGTTCTACAAACTCATTTTTACAGTAGATGTAGTTTCACACATCTCTCTTGAGAAAATCATGGAAAGCAGTCTGTGATTTTAAAGCTAGAAATAAATTCAGTACAAATTCACAACTCTGCTAATGTGCATATATACAGCAAAATGATACAGTGTTTCAGATGTAACAGGTGTTTTCCTCTCTATTGTGAGAGCCTTCCAAAACATATACTTCATGGTCAATGTTTGATGAGCATAATTAATGGTAAACACTGTTTTTAAATTACTCGTAACACTCAAGTCTAATAATTTGTAAATTGATGTGTTTTAACAATGCTAATAATTGATCACATTGAGGAGCATTGCCTTCAACTATTTTAGAATTCAATATGGTATTATCTACCTGGTCACCTGTACATACAGGTAAAATTAATTCTTTAAATCAGCACATAAAGAGGAAACTTATACTATCACTGACAAAGCTTACTGAGATTTCACAGAAGCACAAACTGTATTTTCACTTAAGCATTCAAGTCACAAAACATAGTATATATATGAAAAAAACCCACAAAAGTACTTAAGAATTACGCACATCACATTTCCAACCTTCACTCTTTGTCTTCTTGATTGAAAGAAATTCTTGTACATTCTCTGGATGAAACCTAGAAGAAAAGCAGAAGCTGGAAGTCATTAGAACTTTCTAAGATGAAGATCACCCAAATACTAAAATATCCACTTCTAAGCTTCATGTGTCATGAAACTTCATCAGCCAATCCAGCAGAACAGAATGCTGCTAATTAAGCAGTTCTAAAGGAAGAAGTAACTAGAAAGCAGTGTAGACATCTGTAACAATTGGAATAAGGACACTTTCAACTCTAACGCTTTATGGATAGTTTTAAAAAAGAAATAGCAGCACATAAATAGTACCTTATAATCTGACCTAATAAACAAATTATTCACCCAAAGGAATCTGCATGCAAATGATTTCTCCACCTGTTATCATCAGTACTGTAGTATAAGCATCTAAAACCAAAGCAGATATTTTATTCTGCCTCCAAAGTAAAAGCAACACTGGTAATTATTAAGACTGTTGTGCTCTCACTGACTGCTAGGTAAGCTGAGCACCCTAAAATTGACAGTAAAAATCCATTGCCAAACACCCTAAAATTTATAGTGAAAATCTATTGCCGAACACCCATAGAAACACTACTTAGTGTTTACAGCAGGTTAGTTGATACTACTAAGCCCCTTGAAAAGTTATAGAAACAATGTAGAACTTGCTGTGTGCATACATACATTTTTCTTCACTTTTGAACTGAAAAACCCCAGCTCTTCCAAGTGTGAGACAAATTTGCTCATACTTGCCTCTTCACATGCTTCGCTAAAGTCTTTCTGCTTGCATGCAGTTTGTTGCAGTAGGGACATTTGTGTTCCTTTTTATGAAAATCAGTGTCACTAGAGTGTTTCTTTCTGTGCACTGTCAGGTTGGATTTGGTTGAATAGCGCTGATGACATATGTCACACTCAAAAGGCTTCTCACCAGTGTGTACACGTGTATGGCTCTCGTATTTGCCTGTACAACAGTAACAACAAAAATCTATTAGCATAAACTGCAACAGGTATCACCTAAAATATACACATTTGGAGTTTCTTCTCTGGTATGTCTCTCAAATGAGGTCAAGATGAAAGTACCTTCCAACACACATCTAAAGATTTCTACTGATTTACACCACTGAAAATTGCATGGTGGTCACATGCATTCGATCCAAGGTTCCTCCACACACTTCCATCTTAATTATTTTAAAGAGTAAAAATAAAAGCATTCTGTATGCCCATTAAATGCATCAGGGCTGCAAGACTTTCTTGTTCAACCCTATGCCATATCCAGATCTTAATTACTAAGTTATACCGCTACTTTTTAATTATACATTCTGCAGTACTGCTTCAAAAGAGGTAATAGCCTTGCAACACCTGCTATTTTTAAGGTATTTTCAAGTAACAGAATGAATGATACAGACTTTTCCAATTACCTGTATCTTTGACTCAAAACATCATCATAAACAAAAAGTCTCACTTCTGTCACACTGCTTGTAGTTCTCCCGTGTTGGCGAGTCTTTACCTGAGGACAGAACTCCATCCTACACTGAGGATCTACCTCCCTCAAGTCAAAAGCAGACTCTTTGCTTTGTACTAGATCATGCATCTCTCTCTGAAGAATATGCATCATACTTTGGGCAGTAAGATAAAGAAAGGAACTGTTTCATTCCAAACTCCCATGATTGAAACGTGGTCAGTACCTCACATCACAATTACATGATCATTTATTCTGGCTGAAAGAACATGAAAATTCTGGAGTACAGTGGCAATTTATTTTTAATGTGGGAAAGGAAGAAAGTAATGGGTGGCTTAGGACTTTTACCCTGAGTAACTAAGTACACATAACCAAACAGATTAAGCCTGGTCTTAACGACAGACCAGTAAGACCAGGCTAGAAGTCAGTGGCTAGGTCCTAAGCATTTATGCATTATGTAGAACAGAAGAATTTCAAGTTGTTTGACAATGATGTTGTTTTACCACAGCAACATCATCAGCACTGTTGCTTCATTTGGCCGAAAATCCAGTACAGCTTTCAGACTTCATATAGTTTATCATTTAATATCTTGCTAAATTTCCTTCCTGTTTTCAAGGCTACTTTTACATAGCATGCTAACAAACAGAATCCAGAGCAGTGAAAGTAAATTTAGTATTTGCAGATTTTTCAAACAATGCACTCAGTTCATTTATTGAGACTGTTTAGCACCACAGACTGAACAAGTTAAAACACTTTGAAAAATTGGAGACACGCTTGGATCAGTGAGATGATCCAGAAATTCTGATCTTCACTCCCTAGGACAGAGAAAAATCTCAGTTTATTTCCCATACAAACAGCACCACCATATGGTAAAAAGGAGATTAAGCTAACTTGCTCTTACCTATTCGATCAAATTTTTTGTCACACTTGGGACATTGCAGTAGCTTTTTGCTACTGCTCTGAATGATGACTGGAGCTAAGCCTTCAAGGATATTTCCTACTGAACCAACTGCCTCGGAACCCTCTTCCGTATCATTCTGTTCTTTTTCACTTTGTTCTTCAGACTCTGAATCGTCAGCTGACATTTCCTCTTCCTGTCCCTCTTCATCAGCGTTGCACTCACTTTCACTGTCTTCAAATTCACTTCTGTCAGATGTTTCCTTATCAGAACTGATTTTTTCCAAATTGCTGTCAGAGACACCACCACTTTCATCTTCACTGTTTTCAAATTTAGCTGGACATTTACGGTTCCTTGTAGAACGCCTAGTGGAAAAGTTAGCCTTCTCGACCATCTTTAACCCATGTTTTCTTTCCAGAGAAAGAGATCTGTGGGCTTTAGCCAAATGATTTTCTAAGGCCTTCTTGTAACAGAAACTTCGATCACAAAAAGTACACTGATGACTATTTAATAGTTTGCCTGTCAGTTCATTCAGTGTTTCTACAGGTGTAGGCACATCAGTTACCACATCAGTCTGTACACTAGAGACAGTTTCATTATTTAGTAACTTCACTGCATCTATGATATCTAAAAATTTTGCAGCTTCCAGAACTAATGGAATTTCATTCTTATATACAAAAAACTCAGAGGTGTAGAGAAACTCAAGCAAATGCTGAAAGACTGAATGAGTTACATGATCTAATGTGACAACATCGGTGCTTGGATTTTTGCTCAAACAGGCATGGAAATAACTACTCCCAACAGCCACTACAACTTTGTGAGCACTAAATTCTTTTCCTTCTACAATTATGAGTAAATCACAAAATGATGGATGTTTCTGTCTGTCATCATTTAAGTATTTAAGTAGATTTTTGTTATACTGCAACGAGCTTAGGAGCTTTCTTTGTTCTGATGATGGTGAAAGTTCTTGGGAAGATTCAAGCTGATCTGCAGCGGCTACTTCTGCAGACTTTGAGACAATTTCTTGTGCACAGTCTACTACAAGAATTTGTTCTGAAGTATCTTTCTCATGGCCAAGATGAACCTTTTCGTTTAGATTTGCAGCGAGCTGTCTCCTTTTCTTCATTGCAGAAGTGCAACTTCAAAATCAGGAGCTTCATAGGTGACTAGAAGAAAAAAAAATCTTGTGCGACTGTTCTGCTCCAGACCTTGATTAAAAAAAAAATAATAGCAATAATTTTATAAACTATAAAATAACTACGATTAAAACACTGTATCTTAGTACTTTCCTGTTAATGCCTTCTGTATTTCACACAGTGTCATCCATCCTGCATATCCGAAGTTGTTATTAAATTACTAACCTCAACACTTCCCACTCCTGACCATGGCATAATGCTACTCACACCAATGAATTGCGTACACTGCCTATTATTATTAGATCGAAAGAAAAGGCTGGGACTGCTTTTGCTCGTCTCATAGACACATACAGCCCGCGAAAACACGCCCGCATGGGCATACGCTGGTGTTGCTACTATTACACTGAAACGCATTAGCTTTCTGTTTAACCCCAACACCGCAAACTAAACCTTCTGCTTTTCCTGCCGGGTGCCCGTCCCCTCGGGCCAGCTCAGGGACGCGCCCGGCACGGCCCTCTCCCCGCGCTTGTCACCTCCAAGTGTCAAGCCCGCGGCCGGGCTCTCCGCCTCCCTCAGCCTGACCCGCGGGCGGTGCCTTTGTTCTAAAGCCAGCAGGTCCACCGCTGAGCCACGGCCCAGGCGAGACCCGAGCCCCACGGCATCGACCTCGGGGGCAAAGAGGGCGCGGCAGACCCACCCCCGTCACGGGGCTGTCCCTGAGCGCCCCCGCTGAGCAGGACTTAAAATGGCCGCGCCCGTCCCCACCCCCGTCCCGTCCCCTCCCCTGCTACCCCAACGGCGAGGCCTCACGCACCCGCGCGGCGCCGGGCGCTCCCCGGGGCCCGCTCGGCCGCTAAACGCCGCCGCACTCCGCGCCCGCCGCTTCCGGGTGCTGGCGCCGCGCGCAGCCTCATTCCGCGCGCCGGCGCGAGAGGTGACGGCGGCGCTTCGGAGCCTGCGCGAGGCGGCGGGGTGGGGTGGGGTCTCACCGGCAGTCCCTCAGCTGTTTTCTGTCTCTCTCCTGCCCCTCAACTGTCGGGGCCGGCAGAATCCGGCGGGGTGGGGCCGGGAAACGGACGTGAGCGGGACCCGTAGGGCGGCATTGAGAGGGGAGTTACACGCATCTGTGGCGGGCAGCGAGGCATTCGGCGTGGTGTGGCCGCGGCGGGGCAGCCGTGAGCGGAGGGCCGCGCCCGCGGCCTTGGAGCACGGCAAAGCGGCTGCGCACCTCACTTGAAGGAGAGTACGCTGACGTTACTGTGTCGCAGGGAGGGACACTGTGCATGTGGCCGTTGCCCGTCGTCCGTGGTTCGTTTTGCCTCCGGCTTATTTTCCGAGTGGTTTAAAGCACTTCATATGCGCATCTGTGAAATTGCCAGGTTTCCTGCTTGTTGCTGTACTCTCCTCAAGGCCCCCTTTCTGATTGAAGTCTACAATTAGCTTACTTTATTCACTGTAGTGCATTAAAATTATATTGTAGTAATTGCTTGAAATAATAAGCAATTTCAGTTCTTCCAGTTACTCTGAGGTGAAATTACGGCATCCATTTGTTACAGCAATCGTTTTTCTTGCCCTGAAGGCAAATACCAACTTACCTTCAGGGCATATGTGCTTTTAGGATGTCTTGGGTTTGACCAGCTTTATGTAGAGTTCTTGTTAAACTGGACAGAAAGTGTAAAAATGAATTTCTCTGTTTTGATTTTGCATAGCAAATAGCACACTTTGAAAGCGAAGTGCTATGTTTTAAGCTGAGCCTTTTGTTCCACTCTAATCTGAAGAGCGAGTACATAGAAAACATCTAGCAGGTAACTGGCTTTTTGAGACTTACTGTTTCCATAACAACTGCCATCAGTTTGGAAATACAAATCTACATGCTTCATGAATTTTCATGATTGAAGTATTTAGGGGAAATACAACCTTGATAACTGTTTTGCAAGCAAGAGGAAGCTAAAAGCTTACTGCAAGCAAGGAAACTTATGTGGAATAGGCCTGAGACTTAGCTTAGTTAGCACTGCTCTTTAGTGGGATTCACAGCAATCTAACTACTAGATTGCCATGGACTAGAATTCCTGCACCTGTTCCTCAGCAGGGAAAAATGAATGCAGATATTCAACACATCTAATTTTTTTTGTCAGAGACTACATGTTCATGTCCCAAGATGGAAGTGAAGAATTAAGGCCAAACAAAATTAATTCCAGACATAATTACTTCCATCAGCAGAATTCAGAGTTGGCATCCACCTTCCCCACAAAGAAAGCAGAATATGCACCTCTGCATTATAGCATGGACTTTGGCCCAGTCAGAATTTTCTTCCCATTGCACTTTTGATAAGTATATTCAATCTTTTTGTGCCAGTGGTTTCTTCTGTGTTGTTGGCTTTTGGTTGATTGTTGTTGGTTTGTTGGGTTTTTTTTGTTTGGTTGGTTTTTTGTTTGGTTTGGTTTGAGTTTTATACTTTATTAGATAACTACCTGACTTTTTTTTTGCTTATATTATTTACTGTCTGTTGAACATTACATGGTTTCTTGGCAGTCTACAAAGCATCTACATCAGTCCTAACTGCCAAAGGAGGCACTTTGACTTAGCACAAGCCTAGATAACACTTTTTCTTTTCTGCTGTTTTATGTTACATGAAGGATTTAGTTCAAAGGGAAGTTATACAGTGCTAAGTGATCCATTACTATGGCTGCCTTTGCTACAATAATTACACTCTGAAAGCAAAATGTCCTTGAACTCTCAGGTCATTATGGTTCTTTCAGTATTTATTCCTTTATCGTTAACATGGTTCAGGCAAAATTTAGCTCTATTACTCCTTTTTATTCTAATGCTTATTCATGTTAAATGTTCTTGCCACTTAATAAAATACCTCACATAGATAAAAAAGCTGACTTTTACATTATAGAGCTTCAATTAAAGAGTAAGCATTTGCCCACCTATGTGAGAGTATACATAGTTTGTAAATGCAGCTGTTTATATTTGTCCAAGAAAAGATTACATTTATCAAATAAATATTATTGACTTGGAAACTGTGAAGTAGGTTTATGCAAGAGGGTTTGGTGCTGGAGGAGGCATTTTAATGTTGAAATACTTGTTCCCTAGCTCAAAATCTTCACTTCTGAGATACAGTGAAACTAGAAATGGCAGATATTTGAATCAAATACAATTCAAAGAATAAGCAGATAGGGAATCAACTCTGATGGTAAACATGTAGCTGCCAGCCAAACAAATAAAATTACATAAAATCAGCATTCAAGTTTCAAGACCTGGATGAATAATTCCCATTTACTCCTAATATTTTCTTTAGCAGCTATTTACTGCAGAGTATCCAGTTATAAAACTGGCATACACATTCACGTCCCTTCTAGACACTCACTTCACTGTGGTTACAATTTCAAAGGTAAATGTCTATGTCTCTAGCAATTTTAGAGTTAATTTAACATGAGGTCATGGTGTATGACACTGCTAAAATATGACCCACGCTGTCATCCATCCTTTTCATATCACAGCTGTGTCAGTGATGGGTGGGACCTAGGGAGGAAGCCACAAAGCCTGTATTTTTTCTAGTCTGACATTTATGTATTTTACTGCAAATGTTTTGAGTTAGGCTGTGAAGTGAAAAGATTATAAGATTGTCTAGAGACTCCAAGTTTTCTAGCCAAGAGTGGTGAATGAAGTCCATTGCTGGACCATTGCCAAGAAATTATTTCAAACAGGCCATGGAAAGACCACCCCTGTCTCTCAATTCAGGTCTCTTAGGGGCACTAATCAACTGAAGGCTTGTTGTACTATTATGGATGTTTTACATGTGAATCATGTTGATCAGGCTTCTCCTCTTGTCTCCTTTCTGAAGTGCAGCAAGTGAAAGAAATGTGTAGAGAAGGAGGTCAAATCCACTAGCCCTATTGACCAGCTGCCATCTGAGAAGCTTAATGCAAGGAAGGGCAGACACTGCACCCTCTGCTTGGGCTCTGTTCTCTTGAGTTTTCTACCACAGAGTAGGGGTTGAATAACAATGATCTTGGCTGTTGCCATCTTTTGAGGGGGGAGGGCTGGGATTGATGCAGCATGGATGTTGCAAAGAGCCGTACAGCTACAGAGTACACAAGAAGAGATTTCCTCCTGGAACACTCCTGTGGTGCAGCCCTGAGGTGAAGTGAGCGGGGGCTGGGAACAAGCCACTCACTGCTGTGGCAGTAATGCAGAAGTTTGCTAGGTCTGTTAAGTCTGAACTCCTTACCGGGCTTGCTCTACAGGTAGATTCATAAGTGCACTGCATTCAGTTTTCACTTTGAAAAATATTGCATCTGGAAAAGGCAGAGGGGAATTGTCTGGACACATTCCTGCTAGTGATTGTGGTGCTGTCGTCTGTGCTCAGCAGCCAAGGGGAAAGCAGAGGGCGTGAGAGGCAAGCTGAATGGAAGAGAGTAACACTGGAGGAAATATCTGATCTGCCCCTCTACCAATGTAAATCTCAAGCAGTGTTACAAAATCAGTAAATTCAAGCTGTATTCCCTGTCTGAAGCTATGTGAAGAAGAAACAAGAACTTATTTTTTTTTCTGTTGTTTTGAACCATGCCTTCAACAGAATAAACTAAACCTTTTGCAAAAATACACCACTAGCATCAAAGAGGCATTTTCCTATAAATAAAGCAAGCACCAGGGAGAAATATAATGTCTTTTGTTAGTTTAGATGATGTATGTGACCATCTGCACTAAAAACAAATCAGCTTGAGACTTGTGACCTTGCAAAGGTTTCATGTGTCTAAAATAATCATTATTTTTCCAGCTATATTAGCTGGATTATAAAAGGTATTGCCTCTCCCGGTAAACCTTGCCTTGTTTATAGCCTTAGACCATCACAACAGCAATAATATTATCAAGTTTCCAGTAAACAAGCAAACCCAGATTTCCAGTACAGAAATAATCTTGGTTCTCAAAAACGTATTATGAAAACACATGGGATAAACATCTTGAAAAGGTTTCTCTGTATCTTGCAATGCTGCATTTCCATTGCACTGCATGGCGAGAGACCTGTGAAAGCTGCTGGAGTGCCCTGTGTGCTAAGGCCCTATTATGAGGCAACAAGAATTTCAATAATGAAGGGTAGCAGAGAGCTGATGTCACCGTCACTTTTTTCGGTCAACCAGAAACCAATTATCCCTGGCTGACATGCTGAATTAAATCACCGGGTAGAGGGAAATGCCAGCTATCCTTCCCTCAAGTTAGGTAATTGGGGATTTATTATAGTCAGACGTGATGCTGTTTGTTGGGCCACAGGATATGAATAAGAGTCGTTTGGGTCTTGTTCTTACTCTCTCTCCAACCTTTCCATAGGCTTTTTTTTTTTTTTTTTTTTTTTTACCCCTAAGAAAAGTAGCTGGATCTTACATTAAAAATCTTTTAATGTATACTCTGTCGTAGTAGGAACCTGAATGTCATTCTGTCTCTCTCAAGTTTATAGAGAATGTGGTGGGAGTTCTGCCATGGAAGGCCTCAGGTTAAGGCTTTATGCTGATTTATATTTAAGGTACCAGGTCTTTGATCCTAGGACTCTCACAAGAATATAGAGAGTTTTCAACTCAGACTATTTTGAAACTTGAAAGCACGATTGACATAGTATTAAGCTGACGTACTGAGGGTTTGCCTAGTTTGCTGCATTGATTGTTTGAAGGTGAAAAAACAAGGCACTGAGTGTGCCCAAGTCCCTTCTTGTTCAGGTTAGCACTTAGTTGTGGCCCTCCAAGGTCTTAAGAGGACACAAGAGGTGGTACCAAACTAGCTAGCTCATTTAAGTTACTAGTTTTTAAAGCTTCTTTAATGTTACAAACAGTCCAGCAACAGCAATGTGAAGTTCCACATGAGCTAAATGCCCTGTCTGTTATCCAGCCTAGCTTGTTCAGAGTATGGCACAATATAACCACAATATTAATGCCTGGGCATAGACACCTTCTGGAATTATGAAACAGAACTGTTGCCAGGGAGATCCATCTCCTATATCTTTCCACAATGCAGCTCTGTTGCTCACCTGCCTATCCTGTGGACCAGCAATTCCTTCACCAAGTCAGAAGGACCTCTGCTATAATTACAGCACTTCTGTTCACACTATTAGAACCAACTTACGGCTGCTTGAGCTGCATGTGACAGATGCTGTCACATTTGACCATAGTCACAGAACTCACTTGCAGAACATTTACATTNTAAACCAGCACAGCCAGCAGAAAGTAGAATTTGGTGCACAGGTTAAGGTGCAGCTATATGAAAATATTGAAACCTTTGTGTACAGTGCGCTCTGGTATTTTTATCAGATAAACCCCCCACTTGCTATTGAAAACATTTTCAGAAATAAAGTACAATTCATAGAAGTTTCTGAATGGGGTAAAAAATTAGAAGACAAACAATGGTATTATGTTGAAAGGTTAGTGCATGAAGCTGAAAAATTACCAGCAGCTTTTAAACCTTTTAATCCTCAAACTGTATCTGCTAATTATAAGGACAGCTAGAAGCAACCAAATAGGCCTGCTAGTGCAATGTTTATCAAGGCTTTCCAGAGCTCTTTTCCTTCCCTTTGTGATGAACCTTCACATGGTTACAGTTGTCAGGCAATCAAAATTCATCTTGCTGTTGGAGAGGCAGGCTGCTTCAAAGTGTAGGAGGAGTTTAAAATGCTGTTCTGCACTCTCCCTCATCACTATCCATGTAATTTGTACATGGCATTTATTTTTCATTATTAAGTTAAAGGTATGTGTATAATCTAGAATAATTTTTTTTTTCTCCAAAAAAGCACATGATTGTAAAAAACGAAGGATGTTTTAGGGTTATATGAGCCTGGGCCCAAATTACATATTCTGCGATGCACTTACAGTCAGGATGAAAGGCAGTGGTTACAAAGCTTACGTCTTGTAAGACTCTGCTCCCTGTAAGAAAGAAGCACAACATAATGACAGCATTTTCTCTGTTTAGGAGGCCTCACTGTACTGTAAGTGACAATTTCAGGACTACCTTTTAATTTTACAATTTCTTAATAATGTTTGAATAGTAATTACAACATTTTCCAAGAAAGATACAGTTATACTCTGATATCCGGAGGCTGATTAGCAGCAAATTAATTATGCTTTGAGGCCACTGTTAGAAACCTGAGGCAAGACAAACTTGCTTCCAGTCAAAAAAAGCAGTAGAGTATGCACCATGTGAGCACACAGGACAGAAGAAAAATACTGAACTGTAAAAACCTGGAAATGCAGAACTAATTCTGCCTTGTTAATGATCCAATACACATAAACAGCCAGCAAAAAAAAAAACTTAAGCAAGAGATCACTACAGAAGAGTTGTTTTAAAATATCATACTAACCAAAATTTTAAAATATAATTAAACTACATCTGAGTTAGTAAAATATCTGTATAAATACAAGAGCAGGGTTGGGTCTTCTTGTAGTCATTCAAAAGTAAGTGTAACACTATGAAATTGCCCTGTAACAATGACCTTCCTGAGTGAAAAATAATTAGCAAACCAAACTTGCTGCATGGGCTGTCACTTCAGTGAATCTCAGTGCCAAACTGTGATCAACTCTACATGTCTCTCTTACTCTGGCTAGTTGTTATCCCAAGATTAAATTTATTTCAATTTAGAAAGAAGAATGCTTTTCCAGTAAGAATAGAGGGGAGAACTAGTTCTTAAATTAATTTTCCTTTAATAGTCAACATTGCTAGAGCATTGGCACAATTCAGAAAAGGCTAGCGGCTTTTCTTCAGGAGGAGTTACACTGCCTTGTGCCATTTTTTGGGTGCTCTGAGAACTGTTGTGTTCAGTGGTGAAAGAGCTGACAGATGCTTGGGTGCCTTTAAATGCTAAAGAAGCACTGTTGTTTTATGAGTGTCTTTAAAATTCTCCTTATGCTAGTACATTTTGTTTGATTCAAGATAGAGAGAAGAGAGTTTCAAGTAAATCTGGGAGTGAAAATGCTTTCCCCTCCTCTGAAAATATTCTCCTTTTGCCAAACTAAACCACACATTGAAATCTTTAATATTTGTTTATTACCTTGAAATTATTTGATGGAAGAAATTATTTGGATTAGTTGAAAGATTTGGTTGAAGAAAGCTTAAAAATATAGTGAGAACTTAAAAAAATTCAGCAAGAAGGTTATACCTTTTAAAATTGTCAAAGTATTTTTTCCAGCAACTTTTAAATAAAAGACAGTTTAAAAAAACAAAGTACAACACAACAAGCCACAACACCCCCCCAGCTAACCACAAAACTCCACTTCCTTCTAAAAGGCTCCAAAACTTTCTGTCCAGCTGCACTTCAATGACTGAGTGGTAAAAGGTATTTATATGCCTGTTTGGTTTTAGTAAAACTACTCTCATCTATAGTGGCATACGGGCCAAAACAAATGTGCTTATTTTTGCTCATGTGGTGGGTTGAAATTAGCCCCCCAAAATAAAATCACCAGAGACTAGGCTCAGAAGGTTTGGAAGCAAAATGAAGCTATTATTACAAGCATGCTAAAATCTAAAAGCATGAAATGCAATGTATACATACAAAATATATTTACAATTAAGAAATAATGCAAGCCCCCCCCAAATTGTTCCCCTTTGTCCTCTCTGGACAAAGGAACAAGGGAATAGCTCTCCCCCCTCCAGAGAGAAATCAGGCCCCACTGCTGCTATCTGTTTAGCCATAAACAAGAGTCTCAGCCAAGATCAGCAAAGCCCTGCAAAAAAGCATCAGCCAGAGTGGAGAAGAGAAAAGGAAGGGAAGAACAGTTTGTGCAGCACACTTTGTCCTAACCTGCAAGCAAATGGAATGATATAGACATCATTATTTTTCTTTTGCATCCAATACCCCATTTTATTTACTATTTTTTCTATTCAACGTCTCTGGAATTTTCATATTTCTTGTTTGCAATTAAGACACTAAGCTAAAGTATTAGTTTTAAACCACTACAGCTCATGATAAATGTGAGTGGATAAATTAATCTCTTCTTATTGCTACAGAACATGTCTGATTGGCATCAAGTTTGGCCAGATACAAAAATTTTTCTTCCTGTCTTGAATTAAAAGTGTGACACCTATTTTCAGAATCAGTGTAGCATCTCACATGTAAAAGGATATGGTCCTGAAGAAATGCCAAATTGTTAAGAGTTGTGTTAAGTACCCCCACAAAGTGCAGTCAGCTTAGTTATTTTCACAGCTTCTGATACCATGAACAGCAAATGCAGTGAGTTCTGCATGTCCAAGCCTTCAGAAACTTAATTCAGTTTCTTGACCAATTAGTTGATTGTGATTACCATGTTATGATGAAATTTAGTGTCATGATTTGGTTTTGGGTTATTGGTTTCCTACCTTATTTAAAACAGTGTTATATAAGGATGTTATATAAATCTACTTCACCAAATTAATACTGAAGTCTGACTTTGCTGCTGCAGGAGAGGGCTGAGATTAATGTGACTCAGATTTTAGCCTTTTTTTGAGTAGTCAGAGACTGTTTAATTCACTCCGGTTAATCTTATCTAAGAAAAGAGTGAGCTGAGGCTTTAGACTACATTCCATTTCCACCATTTAGCAACATCCAGAACTACCTTTTTGAAAGAGCTCAGTATTTGCTGCTTTTCAGGCATATGAGTTGTTCCTGTAGGTTAGTTGAGGACTCTCAGCAAAAATTTTCCAAAAGTCCTGTGGGCCTGTGGAGTTTCTCCTCAGTCTGTCGCACCAGCGGTTAACGTCCAGCTGAAAGGTAAGAGGAAGTCTTGCTCTGCTGACATCAGGATCTCCTGCAGCATGTACCAGGCCTTCAGATGGTGGCTGCTGTGAGGATTTATGTTTGCTGTTGTGAACGCCTGTTTCCACGTAGGTGCTGAGACGTTCTTGTACCTTAGTAACTCAGGGTCTCTGATTTAGAAATCTCTCACAAAACTCTGGTTGATGAACACTGATGCTGAAGTACAAATTTGGGTGTTAGACAAGACTTCTCAGCAGCTGCCATGAACAGCCATCATATTCATCAGGGCTGTCAATGTATTGGAGTAAGTTACTATAAAAATGCTGTATTTTGGGGTTTGGTTTTTTTTGTTTTTGTTTTTTGGTTTTTTTTTTAAATAAAAGGAAGTCTAAATGTCTTGATACCCTAAATGTGTTGATACTCTAAATGTCTTGATATCCAGGAAAATGCGTTTCACACAACTGAATTCAGCTACAAATCACCTGGTGATTTAGAGACCCCTCTGGATGCTAACAGTATATAAGTCACTTTCAGTAGTAGCCTCCACCCTTTCCCCCTTTCACATCCAACGTGATGCTTACAGATTAAGCTGTGCCATCTCCATCCAGGGGATGTTTTCCTTTCACTGGCATGGGAATATGGTGGTATCATGTACGTCATCTTCACTGAGGACAGTATCACCATCAGTGATTAAAACAGGTGTCAAATATTTTGAATCAACACAAGTTTGGAAGCCAAAATATTTCGTTTTACCTTGTGAATGATATAATTCAAACTGACAAACTTTCAGAATTTAGTTTGGTACAAAACTGCAGCCTTTGAGAAATGCATTAGCATTAAGATGAATGCTGTCTTAACCAATAACTTAGCTGGAACTTGATATACCTTTGAGGCACTTACTGTTACCTATTGTTCACATAATGTTATTTAATACAATGTTATCTAATACTTCAACACTGAGGCCAAGATTTCCTTGTGGAGTTTAATACTTGCCAGGACCCACAATGAGACACTTCAGAGATACCTGCAGGGAAATTTTGTTCTGCACTTTCTGGAAGTCACGTCCTTCAACTGGAAACCTGCAAATCAAAATGCTCCAAATCATCAGATGCTTTTCAGAACCTTGTCATAAAGAGTCAGCACAATGACTGAATAAAGAAAAAAAATATGCAGGGGATATTAGGGATCAGGAAAAATTCAGAAGGTTCTCTATTTATCTGTTTGGTGAATACCATGTTTTGCATTTCCATTGCAGATAGCAGCACTTCAGAACGATTTAACACTGAAAACAAACACTGAAAATGGTAATAAGGCAGAACTGGGGAAAGAGTTGATTTCCTGCCCCCTAGTGCAGTGCTCAGCCTGTGAAATCAAGTAGGTTGTCAGGTTTCTCTATTTGTGAAGACCAACATTGGAGCTACAGCTTAGAACCATCTTCTCTTTCCCCGCATCTCCATATGACTGTAATTATAATCCTGCCCTGTCCCTAGGACAAGTACAGCATACACCAAAAGTAAAATGTTTACAAATATGGGCTGTGCTGAAGTCAAACAGCTTGGGTTACTACTTTTCCTGATTCTTGATTTTTGTCCTTCTCTTCACTGTTTTTCTGCTGGAGTTGTTTGGTTTGAATTCCTTCTGAAACTACTTAGCATTGATCAGGTGAGATGAATCTGCATACTAACTTAGTTTCCAAATGCTTTTGAAACTCTTGCTTGTCTTTATATCCTCCAAACAGATGGGGTTTTCAGTGTAATTTCAAAACTTAAAGGTTTAAGACTTTCTGATCTGTTTTATAAATCCTATCACTCTGAAGGAAAGGAAAAGGAGGATTAGAAGAGGATTCATAAGTCTCTTAACGTCTACTCTGGTGAAGTAAAAAGCATAGAGATGAGAAGTAAATTTACAACCCATTGGCACTTAACATAGCAGTGCTCTTTAAAAAAACACTATTTGCCTTATTTTTTCAAGCACTCCTGCAACCTCAACAGTCACAGTAATATTGTTGGTACAGACAGAAACTTCCTGATTAGACAGTTCATTAGCAGCAAGGTACAGAATACTAATTGCAAATTTTCATCTGCATTGACAAGGCCGACCTAGCATGCATCTGACAGTGGAACTGCTTCCTTGGTGATATCAGCCACACACAATACCATAAATCCAGATTCTTTTGAAAAAAATCATCAAAGATGAGGATAAATGGATCACACACTAATGAGTTCTGCAGGTCCTAGGGGAATCCTGTTGTACCTTGCAAAGTCATTTTGTTTTGCCTAAGTGCAAAATACTCAGGAGACACTTGATATGGAAAACCAAACAGCTTACAGTCCTTGCCAGAAATGCAATAATTGGAACGACAACCACCTTAACTTGTATCTTATCATAAGCTAATAGAAGGTGCAGAAAACGCTGCTTGAAATTCACATAGTTGAAAATACAGTTGGAAGAGGAGTCTGGGTTATAGCTCTTACCATTTCTATTATGTCCAAAATGATACGAAACATCTTGACAGTTCTGTAATCATTCATTAAATATATATTTTAGTGGGTAAAAATCCTTAATTATTTAGCAGGAAAATGGCTACATTGAGAAGCAAAAAAGTGGCCATAACTTCAAAAATCATGTTATATTTAAGGAACAATTAGCTTGGCAGATCTTGCAAAATAATTTAATATATTTAGATAAATCCCTTCAGTTTCATAAAAACACTTACAACCTGAAAATTAGCAGAAGGGAAAGCTTGTGCTTTGCTAGGTCTTGTGCAAGAGAATCTGCTTTGAAGCACGACTCAGGCTCAAGGAATAAACAGAGCAAACATTCAATGGGCAGGGGGAAGATCTATGCACATCAATAACAAAGAAAAAAGAAGCTCAAACTAAGTAATATTTGCAGATTAATGTAAGAGATCTAGTCATAAAATACTTATCTAGTTGTCTCTTGTAGGCAGTTAACTTTGCAAGTGGTGTGGGAAAGCAATCGACATAGTTCTTGTTGCAAGCTGCCTAATTAAAACCTATAGGTGTTTTGTTAATGAGGTTATTAACTTTCTGCTACATTACAATGCTCTATCCACAAGACTGTTTACCCAGCCCTTATTCCCATTGGTTTATCCATTGTCTGTTGATTTGTCCATTCATAATTACCCAAAGGGATACAAGGCGAAAAGAAAAGCTATCTATGACCTGCTCCATAAGGAGAGTACAAGTACCACAGCAGGAAGATGATCTGGTCAGGTCTGCTGTTCCAGCAAACTCGTATTATCCTGAGTTTTCAATAAATTCTTTAGAATGTATTTTAATATTCAAACCATGGTGTCACACCAGAGCGACTTCGTGTTCTCGTGCTCCATTTTTTAAACAAAGTCTTCCAGTGGTGAACACATATCTGTGGTGAAATTCAGCAAGAACTTAACAGAAGGCATAAACAAGTAGCACTGATGAATGCTAGCAAGAAAATTCAAAGACTCTAGGGGAATAAAAAAAGAAACCCTGGAGGTGCCTTAAAAAGCAGAAGCTTTCTGCATTAGGTATGAGAAACTGGGGACTGAGCTAATATAGGCTAGAGCTTGTGCATAAAATCTAATTATATATTCAGATAGTCATGGAATCATATGGGTGGGAATGGACCTCCAGAGGTCTTTAGTCCAATCACCTTCTCAAAGCAGGTCTAGTTTGAGCCGGTTTTCAGGGAACTTGTCCAGCTGAATTTTGCATATCCAAAACCTGGCAATATTGTATTTATCTCAGTCATTCCTCCACTCTCCCTTGAAATCACCCACCTGCTCCTGCTGAATTACCAGTATTTTAGTTGCCAGTATTAAAAGGATTTAATAAAAGCTTCAGGTTAGTCAGCAACAAACATTTTGAAAACACATCTTCCACTTACAGGAGAATTTTCTACTGTATATGAATTACTTAACTGTTCTAATTTCTATTCAAACTAAAACTACTGTAATATTTTACAGACTGAAAAAGAAGTATCAGTTGCTTAAGAAAATCACCTAAAAATGTATTTGACCTAGAAAGCATACCCTGTCATCAATAAAAACTGCACTTTAAATTGGAGCAACACTGAACAGAATGTCTAGCAGTGAGAAGCAGAAGATACACAATTCATTACTACTGCTGTCATCCAGAAGTTGAAAACAGCACCTGTATCAGGCAACAAAAGATGGTAGATAATGAAACTTGCTGGCCACAGTTGTGGTAACATATTTTAGAAGACATGACACTGAGTAGTACAGGCTGATACCACACCATAATTATTGCAAAGAAGAGATCAAAACGGAAAGGGGCAGCCCTGAAGTGAAAGAAAATGGCAACACAAACCCTTTTTCCCTGAGAAAATGGCATCACCTGTGACTGACACAATTGCAGAATCTCATCAAAGCTAAGCTGTACTGAGAAAGTACAGAAATTACATTTAGATGTTATATTTCATTGTGTACTATACTTCAATGTCCACGAGGTATCAGAATGACAGAAATTTGAGCCCCCTCCTGTAGGCAGCTTCAACAAATAGGGGCAGTGATAAGTTCATTTAGTTTTCTGGATATCACAGGATCACAGAAACATTCTGGTTGGAAAAGACCCTCAGGATCATCAAGTCCAGCCCAGAACCCTACTCTACAAGGTCCACCCTAAACCATATCCCCAAGCACCTCATCCAAATGACTTTTAGATACATCCAGGGTTGGTGACTTAACCACCCAATCCAATGACCACTCTTTCTGTGAAAAAATGTTTCCTAATGTCCAGTCTAAACCTACCCAGTCGCAGCTTGAGGCCATTCCCTCTTGTTCTATCGCTATTTATCTGTGAGAAGAGACCAGCAGCTGCCTCTCCACAACCTCCTTTCAGGTAGATGTAGACAGCAATGAGGTCTCCCTTCAGCCTCCTCTTTTTCAGACTAAACATCTCCAGCACCCTCAGTTACTCCTTGTAAGAGTTATTCTCCAGGCCCTTCCCCAGCTTTGTTGCCCTCCTCTGTACTCACTCCAGCACCTCCACATCTCTCTTGTATTGAGGTGCCCTAAACTAGAACACAATAGAGCTCATGAAGAAGGAGGATTTGGAAACGGCAGGGAGAAGTGCAGAGCTAATTTTCAGAAAGGGTGAAAAAGCAGCTATTTTGGCTGTCTGGACAGCAGTTACATTTTAATAAGTTTCACCAGACCTAGAGTTTGTTCGCACACTTGCTGTATGGCTTGTAACAAAAGTTAATTCAATTGTCAGTGTGCTTACACACTACAGTTGCGTGCTCAAACTGGTGGCATATCTTCATGTTTGAGGACTGGTTAAGTCTGCTTAAAGCACAGATTTTACATGTACTTGTGTAACTCTCACAAAACCACACAGATTTCACAGAACCAGTCAGGTTGAAGAAGACCTTCAAGATCAGCAAGTCCAACCTATCACCCAACATTATCCAACCAACTAAACCACGGCACCAAGTGCTACATCCAGTCTCCTTTTAAAACACTCCCAGGGACGGTGACTCCACCACCTCCCTTGACAGCCCATTCTAAGAGTGATTGGCAGCCCATTGCTAATCACTCTTTCTGTGAAGAACTTCTTCCTAACATCCAGCCTAAACCTCCCGTGGTGCAGCTTGAGACTGTGTCCTCTTGTTCTGTCACTGGTTGCCTGGGAGAAGAGACCAACCCCCACCTGGCTACCACCTCCTTTCAGGTAGTTGTAGATAGCAATATGGTCCCCCCTGAGCTTCCTCTTCTCCAGGCTAAACACCCTCAGCCACTCCTCGTAGGGCTTGTGTTCAATTTCATAGATGTGATTGCTTCCTTGCAGTACCTACCATTTATCTTTCAGAATGGAAGGCTTCATCTTTTGTTATACAGAATTTTGGCTCTTTATTGCTGAATCTGTAGGTCTTCAGACCAAATGTATTCTAAAAATGGTTGGAAGTATGCCTTCTCCCTTAAACTTCTAGATTAGCACACAGTGTTTCCCTAGTAAAGGTGAAATGAAATTAATCAGCAGTTATGACTACCATAAAATTATATACCAAATATCTGTTAATCGAGACTATTTCCACAAAACCAATTTAAAAATTGTTTAAAATTGTGATGGAAAATGACATCCTAAGTAAATTATATGTTAAGAAACTTAAATAATAATGCACTTAAAGCAAGCAATCAGTGTTGAGCTCAACTGCATAATTTAGCCCAGCAGAAGAATTCCCGCAAGGCCAAGTAATATTTTCTTATACATGTTTTAATGCTTATATATTTTACTAGGTATAATTTCAAACAGAAACTAAATAGACAGATGGCAAGGAGAGGAAAACATCCAAGCAACTATAAATGTACATATTAAACAAAGCAGATTACTAAAAGAGAAAGACATGAAAAATATAATTAGCTATTTAATTATATTTAACTTTATAGATCTCTAAGTGCTTTCTAGTAGGAACCCAGTTCATCATAATGTTAATAGCTCATAGCATTTAACCAGGAAATCCAGCCTGGTTTGCCATTGAATAGATGAGAACTCTTTGAAGCCCTCTGAAGAGCAGTGGAGGGAGTAGGGAGACTCAGAGGAACTGGAGGCTCAGCCTGTGTGAGGGTAGAGGCCTCTTCAGAAGCAGAGGGGATAGAGCTGCTGATGCCAGGAGAAGTGATTGAGGGTCCAAAAAGATGTGCCACAAGGTTTGGAGTGGGTGACTGCAGCTGCACATGAATGAGGTAGGAAGAAGGAAGGGCTTGCAGCAGGAGAAATTCTAACATTATTCAGTTCACTGAGCTGAAAATGTGGATGTATAAGTACCCATCCATTATAAACAACTTCCTTGAATTTACGTTAGCATCAACAGTCTGCTCTCTACTCACCTGAGGCCTTCAGCATATGCTTGACTGTCTTTGCTTAGTTCACTTAAGTGTACATGTAAAGTTAAACGCATTATCCTCAGCTTCCTGAACTTGTGATAAAGATTCCACTGAACTGGGGAGGACAAAAGGCAACCCCAAATGTATTGAACATTATCTGTTTTACAGTAGTGTAACACAGCAGATATTTCAGGTTTGTTCGTGTGCTTGGGAACACCTGGTCTCTGCACTGTGGCATGGGGTGCCAGTGTGAAGCACTGAGAGCCAAGGGACAGAGAGACTGGTAGAAGTGAAGATGGCAGAAGAGGAGATACACTGCCAAATGGGCAGCTCATCTCTTTCTTGGTCTCAGGACCTGACTGACACTACAAGCAATCCTTGCATGGTATAGGTTACCCATAATAAGCACACAAACTTAATGCCTGGGTTTATAAGGTGCCAGAGACTCAAAGTCTGGATTGGGATTATAGCATCTGAACATGGCTGCTGGAACTGTTGCTGTCTTCCTTCTCTTTCCCTTCTGCAAGCCTAGGCCAAGGCTTTAATATCTGTGAACAACGTTGTAGTCAATGGATGAGGCATTAGACACCAAGACAAAAGGGCATTGCCTGCCTGTGCCGTGCAGCAGTGAGAGGCCAGAATGCTGTGCTGCTGTGGCAGCTGGTGAAGACTCCTGTGAGTATTGGCAGACTCATTGCATTTGCACCAGCCACAGCTGTCTAAGGCCAGCTCTGGCTAATTAGAAATAGAATTCATCCCCTGCCCCCATCCTCCTCGCTTCATGTTCCTACTATGTCATCCCCCAAATTGCTAAGTGACCCATTCCTTTATAAGCAGTTCAAAATTCCAACACAAACCGATGAAGCTCAGAGGATCTGTGTCAGCTTCCAATTATTATGCTTTTTAGTGATGGCAAAAGCATTTGAATCTAATGTAAACAATAACAGCAAACCACCCTGAAAAAAAAAAAAAAGCTTGAGGAACAGGCTAATATCTAGCTACAAAAAAGCCTGAGAGTGGGCATTTCATCCTTTTATTTGATGTGCTAATGAGATACGATACAGAAAATGCAGGAAGCACAAAGTGTTTGTTAGGTGACATTATGCAAGAAAGCACCAAGTGTTTAATCAGAAGTGTGATGCAATGGAGGTTTAGTGGAAGGTAATGAGTGATAGATTTTGAAAGATTAAACGAGCGCTGTGCCTTATCCGCTGTGCAGTGCCAGCCAGGCAGAGCACACCATTCGCAACACAGTTCAGCAGCAGGAAGCAGGGGAAAGACTCCAGTCCAGCTCGCAGACAAATCTGCACCAGGTTTGAAAAATCACTCGGACCTGCCGAACCAAAACCTTAACAAGCACAACTGGCTTTTGAATCAAAGTCTGTGGGTTTGCTGTGAGCAGGCTGATGAGGGGCACAGGCAAAGATGGCTTGTAGGGGACTGTGTGCCTCGGGTGTTACTTTAGTTTCAGAGATGAGGAGAAAACAGTGAGAATCAGCACCAGCCCTTTGGACAACAGACAACTCAGAAGAGAATGTCCTACCTATCAAGATGAATATGGCTCATTCAAGAATTAACTCTCTACTCATCTTCTACCTCAGTTTTTTGCTGCTCATCCATTTAAAAAGTAAGATTTACACTTTTTCTTATTGTTCTGACATGTCCTCTGGGTAGATGGCTAGATGTGCACTTCTAGCAAGAAGCTTGTGTTGTCAGAAGGCTTAAAAAATTTGATGGAGATGCCAAAAAGATTTGGTCCATGAAGCTAACTTGTATGAATTTGTTGCATGATAGCTTTCCTGATTTTTTTAAATTTTTTTTTTTAATAAATGAAAAATTAAAGCATTTTTAATGCTTTGCTTCACATATTGAAAATATAGCAATAAAATGTTCTAACTACACCTGTGTTTTAAAGTCTGCATTTTGCTACCATTCATCCAGTAAATTTAAGCCTATCTGTTTAAAATCCAGACCATTTTGAACTTTGCTACTAAAACTGTTCATGTTATCTGCTTTAGTAGCACTTACTGCCTTGTTATGTATGCTTTTTTAATTACAGTCTCTATAGAAATCAGTTATTAAATAGCTGTGATATATTTGGTGTTCTAAATACCTCCATTAGGAGCGAGTATAAAAGTCCCAACTATTTTTATAGAGAAAATACGCTTGGCAAACTTCCACATAAACAGAAGCATGCAAAATATTGAATGTCACAAAGGGTTTCCTTGATAATTGTGTCAGATGGTCAAAAGTAAATACAAGCCAGGGAGGCTAAATGGCCTCAGCTGGTGAGGCTGATACATGTGTATGAAAAGCAGTAGCTCTTGAACATGTTTAAAATGAAGACAGGGAGGATGTGTGTCTGTCTGAGGAGGCTCTTTGATTTGTGCCTGTTGAATATGAATAGCAGTAAGACAAAGCTTTGAGCAGCTGCCATTAAACAAGAAGACTTGGCATTAGTGTACAGTGTTGTGTAATCTGGGTCACCTTCTGTTGCTGCATCACTCAAATTGTTACTTGGACAGTTTACAGCCCAACATAAATTAAAGACTGAAAAGCAAACAGATGCTGCTGGATCAACCAGCACTGGAAAAAAAAAAAAAAATCCCAGACAACCCACACTGTAAGATACAGGAAAAAATACAGAATGTCAGAGAAACATTGTTTTATCCAAGTAGTTTTCTTCCCTGTGGATGTACTGCTGTGAATCAGAGAAGCCAAAGTGTTCTTTTTAAACTGACTCAAAATAAGACCTATCCTGGGGGGAAAGAAAGAAAGAAAGAAAAAGAAACAAGCAAAATAAAAATTAAAATAAACAGAGACAGAGACTGGATCTTTCCCTTTCAAAAAGCCGTAGTAGGATGAACAATCAAAATGACTCTGAGACCTAATTAAAAGAAAGTTATAGGAATGCTGTTGGTTAAGAAAGTTTTCTTTATAACTGAGGCAGGGAAATTAGACCAAAATATACAAGCTCTGGGAAAGCAAATTAAAAGTTAAGTGCTTATGAAATTTTAAAAGTCATCTTAAAAGGGTCATGCATGAAGAAAGTGTTGCTAGAGAGTGAACAAGAAAGAAGGCCCTGAATTAAAATGAAGATGACAAACACAAGTTTTGGGTGATCTCTGCCCAGTACAGGATGCCGAAAGAGGGAAAAGTAGTTTTATGTCATTTTGTGCCTCTTCCTTAGAAGAGTTGGCTGGGTGACATTTCAGATGTGGCATGAGTTTTCTCTGGGTTATAGCTATATGGCCAGTCTCAAGCAAGAGGCTTTTTCTGTTTTGAAGGTCTCTCCTCAGATAAGTTTCTAGCTACTGCAAACTGACGTGATACAAACTGATATACCGGGATAGAACAGCTTCAGCAGGAGCCAGAACAAGGCTCAGGACAATATCTGTGTCTATTGATGCAGTGTTTTTAATGATCTTAACTGGCATTTTCTCTTGAGGAAAAACTCTGTACACCATTTGAAACTGCTAACAATTTCTGCTAATAAAAGCATAACTGTGATCAGATAGAACAGAAGCAGAAGAATTCATTGCAATTACTTATTTACTTAAAGCTGAGAAAGACCGAGATAAAAAAAGTTCAAGGCTAAACCAGAACACAGAGTTAATTGCTAATATTTATAAAAGTTGTATCAGCTGTTGTATTTTTAAAATCAGTTTACTGGACTTGTCTTCCCCCAAAGGATTCTAATCTTAGGTCCTCCTTAAAAAGTCTTCCTTCTTAGTGTTTGTTTTAAACATCTTGGGAAATAAATAGTATTTAGAAGCTTTAGAAGTATTTAGAAGGCTTTCTAAAAACATGCCTGCATATAACTTTTCTTCAGGTCATCCTTTTCTCTGAAGCAAATAGATGCATGCATACCACAGTAACAGTTGTAATGACATTAAAGCATTTTTTCAGGGCTATTGACAGGTGAAAACAAAATGTTCTAACACATCATAAAATGAACATGTTGAACTAAAAAGAAATACAAAGCTCTTCAACCTTATTAGAATAATGATGTGCCCTCCTGCTTGCAAAATACCTCATGTGTACTTGGGAATACATCATGAGATACTGTTCTTTAATTCCCGTACCACGCTAAGTGTTGAATAGATGGTGAATGTTAATAAAAGTCTTCTGGCTGCATATAAATCCTGTAGAAAGCTGAGGAATAAGATATTAAGGAAGGTGGTCCTGTCTTTTGTGGTTCCTATAGGTAATAGTATTTTACCTTTATTATTGCTAGTAAGAACATGTAATATCAAAATGTACACTGTCACGGATTTCAATTGTATGAAATACTTTTGGACAATCTGCTGGAGCTCCAACTGCTACATGATGTAGCTGTACAAATGCAAATATCCATGCTTAGAAATATGTGTACTTGATAAGAACATTTATAGTTTCATTCTGCAACATTACATTTTCAGGAAGATTGTGGGCTTAGTTCTCTCTTGGCACAGTAAAAAGGAGCCTGTTAGAGAATCCTTTATACCTCCTTGTTTGTACACTGGCCTGCCTCAGGGCAAGAGCATCCCTCAGGTTTCTCTGATGTTTGCTGCTGTCATGCATCTGAGGTGAAGGCGGGCTGCTGGTGAAGGTGTGGAGACTGTACACCTACCCTAGGCCAGGATTTCTTTGCTGGCAGACAATGTTTATCCTAATTCACACTTTGTATTCCTGGTATTAGCAGCGATTATCACCACAATCATGCTACAGCACAGCAAGCCCATGGAAAGGTATGGGCAAGTTGTTAGAATCTAGTCCCAGATTCACGTCTTACATGTCTCTCTGGGCTCTGCAAAGCTGATATTCCACAGGTGGTTTCCTGTCTACACTGGCTTACCAATGGAGCTACAAACCAATTAAACAAAAAATGTACTTTTTTTTCTTTTTTAAAATTCTCTGCTGGAAGTAAATCTCATAAAATATAGTAATTATCTTTCCATTGCCAGCCATTACTATATATACCAAAGAGTTTCTCCAGCCTCTACATGATCAGATCTCATATATAGTAGCATTTATCTTTTTTAATAATTGCCTGGGGTTTGCTTCTTTTTGATTTGCTGTTTGGGTTTTTTTTGTTTGTTTGGGTTTTTTGGGGGGGAGGTTGGTTTGGGTTTTTTTGTTGGTTTTTTTTTTTTAGTATTTAATTTTCAATTTTATTTGATGATGTCAGTCTGTACGAAACCAATTATTTTTGCTGAGAGACTCTCCAAAACCAGGGAGTCTGAGGCTTTGCCTAAAGCTGCAGTCACACAAGTATATTATTCCCCATTCCCTTAGTGTGAAGAAAGTACTACCAACCTACCAATTCTTTTATGCCTTGTGCCCATGGTTGTGGGTGTTGTATACAAGCCCTCAATACAAGCTGGTTTTATGTAGTGTTTTGTGACCAGAATTTAGTCCCATGAGTTATACCAAATGAACTACTTCAGAAAATTAACTGGGAGTCAGGTGGAAGATGTAAGGATGGGCCAGGAATTGTTATATATAATAGCTGTCAGAAAGCATGTCCCAAGTCCAGAACAACACTGATAAGTAATTGCTGCCCTATCATTGTCTAACAGGAATGCCCAGCATATAAAACTCTGGGCAGAGAGTTTCTTAAGAAACAGAGGAAGAGAAGTTATAATAAATTCAAGTATATTTGGGTATTAATGTTGGAAATTATTCTGTCTAGGGTCAAGTGCCATTTCTTTGTTTTTAAAGCAAAGATTTACAGTGGATTATCTGTCACTAATGCAGAACTGTCTTCTGATTCAGTAAAAAAAATATTCCAATTCCAGATTTATTTTTTCTCCATTTTAATGGCTTCGTGACCTTTCAGCAGAGCTGCAAAAGAAATTTCTATTTCCTCCATAACAGTTCTCCCAAATGTTCATAAATTAAGAATGGGATTGTTTTTAATGTGAGCAAAATATCTGAGCTTTACTTGCACTCTTTTTCCATGCCTGTGAGATGTTGGCACTATAGAATTTTTTCTCATGGACAGAATCTTTTCGTTTTCTGCATCTATTCCCATTACTCGCACAACTTCTAATTACTGCTTAATTACTGTGTTAGGGATAAAGCTCTGCTTATAAAGAGATTTGTGGGTTTGCTCATATTGCTCATCCCTCATGCACACTCAAATGATGCAAGAAGCTTCCCAGCAAGGTATTGTTAGTCTGCAAATTTGATGAGTGATAGCAGACTTGGTACTTGAGCGGTTTCTCATTAGCTGATTGTGGAGTTTGGTGCCTGTTGGAGCTGCAATCAGCAGTGTTTGAGCACAAGCACCAGAAGCCCTGCAGCTTTCCCTCTATGCTAGCTGTCACACATTGCATCTGTTATTAAAAAAAAAAAAAAAGAAAAAAAAAGTACCTTTCAGATGTTTGCCATCATCTTGAGCAAGTTTAAAGCAAAAGCTTCTTGGCCCAGTTGTAAGGGGGTTGGGTTTTTTTGTTTCCTTTTTCATATGTATGTTATATAGATAACATCTCCATCTCTGGAATCAAGCAAAGTCCTAAGATTGTAAAGTATTCACCCAATAATTTTTAAACAAGGAAATAACTTCTGCAGGCTGGCTCCATTTGCATAAAACATCCCAGCCACACATATATTAGAGCATTTCAATTGAAATTCTTACAAGGCATCCTTAAAGTACCGCACCTACTATGCCGGTGGCTGAGCATGACTACCTGGTTACAAACAACCTCTCTGTTGTGTGCTCTGTGAAATGGAACTGCCAACACCAAGAACCTCTGAAGATTAAACATCTCCCCATGTCCTGTATTAGTCATCCAGAAATTACAGTGCATCTTTGAAAATTTAGCCCTTGAGTGACATGGATTTTGGCTATACAGGATTAAACTTGCATGATGAATTCACAGTCAAGGAAGAGAAAGCAGATTCTGTAGCAAAGACACTGACCAGTCTCTACAAGAAAGTATTATTTGCGACTAGTAACCTATTAGGAAAGAATCTGATAGGAGAGAAAGGAGGTTGGGCAAAAGGATGTTCTATCTATCCTGCTCAGCCTGCAGCAGAAAGTAAGCATAGGTCTTTAAACACTGATATACTGTGCAGCATCAGTGGTAGTGTACTTGAGAAACTGATCACAGAATCACAGAATGTCAGGGGCTGGAAGGCACCTCAAAATATCATCCAGTCCAATTCCCATGCAGAGCAGGATCACCTATAGTAGATCATGCAGGAACACATCCAGGCACTTCTTGAATATCTCCAGAGAGGGAGACTCCACAACACCCCTGGGCAGCCTGTTCCTGTGTTCTGTCACCCTCAATGATGATCTGGAATGTTGGAGCATGCCAATCAAGCAGAGAATGTAAAATATAGACATAAACCTTTCAAAGTTTATATTTAGCCACAGATTCCCCCCTGTCCCCCGTGTTACTTTTGATGAACTTAGGGTACCTATAGAATCTTGTCCTGGTGCAACTCACTACACATTTTCCTTTCTGCAGGGGGAAACTTGAGGAAAAAAAGTGAAAGTGCTGTTTGGAGAATGCTCAAATCTTGATGGCCAAATTGACTACTTCCTTATTGGAGAGCTATATGAAAAGGCAAATACTTTACTGTTATGTGACAGGAAAATAACACATAAGACACGAGAGAGTAATAAATCCACTATTCAGTACTGGCTATATCCAGTTTAGAGTGCTGCTGTGACTGAAGCAATTACGAAAATGCTGGAAAGGGACAGCAAAATTAGGAAGACATTTAAAAGATGTGCCCTGAGAGAAAGGGTCACAGGAAGAGAAGGCTGAAGGAGGACTTGATTACAGTCTTACCCACACAAAAGAGAATGGCAATCAAGGAAGATGATGAAATTGGTTGCTTCTTATGACCTTTTTTGGAAGGGCAGCCTCTGCAAAATAACAGATTCCACATGCAGCAGGGAAAATTTGAGTGAACTTTGCCAACCAAAGGGTAATGAAATGTCTGTATCAGAACCTTTTAGTGAACGGGTTAGATAAATATCTGTCAGAGATTGTCTAGACTGCTGTTTCACAGACAGTGTCACACAGATGAAGGGCAGCCAGCATCAGCTTGAGTGTGATCTGTGAAGATCTCAGGTGATGGATCACCAGAGAAACACAGGTCTCTACTTGCCAAGGACTATGGTGGCACTGAGGCACCAGGGCAGCTCAGGCACAGTTCCTGGGGTGAGCAAGCAGATGGCTCCTTTCCCTCCTACATCACAACGAGGGATTACCTGCTGTTCAGAACAAAGGCAACCCTGAACTCCGTTGCATCAGCAGCAAAATTGTTGTCTAAATCTTAGTTAGAAGATAGTTTACTCTCATTCTTTGAGTCATCAAGTACCAACTCTTAGTTTTTTTGGAACCCTATGCTTTAACTGAGCACTTTGGCTATTGGAGGTGTTGACTATAATGTGGGTAGATAGTATCCCTATGGTAGAGTTCACGTAGAGCTATTTCCAGATTTTGGAGTCGAATCACTTTTTACTTGCAATCTGAGTCTACTTGATATATTTGCAGTACAATGCAAGAAAAAATAATTAAAGAGTGGATAATTTATAATATAATTCTCATAATCAAAAAACCTTAAAAAGGAATGGAAAACATGGTTTGGCTGCTAAACCTAACTTTTACAGGCAGCTTCTCACCCCATATAAAAAGGCAGTGCAAGACTGGAGCAGCAAAACAAACATCAGGAGATTCCCCAGAAACTCTTCTAAGCGGCTGTTCTAAACATGCTACAACAAATTAATATTCTTCCAGGACCCCTCACTCTAAAAGAACTTCAATATTTTACTTTTACGACAATAAAAATAACTTATATATAAAACACTAAGGTTTAAAAAAAATATATGCATGTTTCCTGCCAGCTACCAAGAAATGAAAGGATGTGCATTAGTCCATTTTCCTTAACTCTTGACATTCAATGCATTCCCTCTAATAAACAAGTTAGCAGAACAGCAATCCAAGGGCTTTTGATCTTGCCTTCAAGGGGTTTGCCAAAGACCTCTCAAGGATACTTCTGCTTTTTTTTTTTTTTTTTTTTTTTTTAATAATTCACATCTCAGGATTAAGAAGAATCATTTAAACAATGCCTCAATCTCTAGGCAACCTTGATTATTCCCTTTGGTCTTTGTGGCGGCCCAAAAAAAGAAAAGAGGTCCGGATATTTACATTTTCTAAGGGAAGCCTTCAAACCTAATTGACTGATCTGAAGTCACAGACAGCAGGCAGCAAGTAGATAAATGATACATGCTATTTTATAGATTAATATTACAGATTAATTTGTTTGGTTTAGAGACTGACATGTTTCATTAGTTCTCACTGTACTTTTCTGTTTTTTCAGCCATTCACAGTGCCATAACATATGACAGCCTTCTAACGCGAGTACATGGCAAAAACCCCCAAACCAATCCAGATAAAACCTTTTTGCAATGAGATTTTTATGTTTGCTTTATATCGATTATATTTTATTCACACTTAAAATGGGTCAGCAGAGAATTGCTTCCCTCTTTTGACAAGTACTCCAATTGACAACACTTCTCTGCAGGCAGCCTGACACGTGGTGACACACCACACAGCTGCCACTGGAGCTCTAAAGGACTCCTCCAGGCTGAGCAAAACAAGTTCCTCTCCAGGCATCAACAAAACAAGGCTGCAGTTGCTCCTTAAACTTCAGGGTTAAGGCAGCTTCTGCCTGCCTGAAACCTTATCAGCTGGGACAGAAATAAAGATATTTCTGGGGCTAAATATTTCTGTGGGTAGAAAAGGGGCATGGGCTGCTAACCCATTATACAGTGTCCCCACTCCAGCAGCAGAGAGTCAGGGCACTTGCCTGGTGCATCCTTCTGTGGTAAGAAGTGATGTGCTTGAATAATTGTGGCCTGGGTGAATGCTTAGGGGGCGGTGGGAAGGGCTGTGTGTATGGAACTCTGCTTTTTTTCACTGCTTTTGCTTGCCTGCCCAAGGCTGAGCATACTGGAATCCTGTTCCCTTAACTTTTCCGTGAATAATGAGATAGACAACGCATCTTTAATTGTATTATCGAGGGAGTCTGCAGACAGGATGCATTCCTCCAAAGTGCCTTCAGTCACAGTGACCGAGATCCAGATTGTGGGGAAACAAACTGACCTCTTTACCCGCACCTAAGTACTCTGCCCGGGGTGCAGTGACCTGATGTTTCCTGTGCTGACAGTTTCTAGACGTACTGCTATGTTCTGATATTGTGGAACTACCAAGGGCTGACTGCCCTCTAACGCAGTTAAACCCAGAACTGCTCTAATTCACATGCAGCCTGCAGGGGAACTACAGGAGTATGTGAAAGGCAGCATACACTGGTCACACTCTTCCCTCGAGAGTTCTTGTTTGCCCTTGTTGGGCTTCCTAACAGGGATTGTACAGAGCACTTCATTAGCTCTTTGTTCCACAAGGAGGGTTCTAGCTCTGAATTTGAGTGTGACATATTTCTTTCTTTGAGTGTGAGCTAAAGACTTTGACAGGAGTCCAAAGCAATGACTTAGAAGGATAGTCATTGGTCTGCAAGCATCCAAGCAACTGCAATTTAAGCAGCTTGCACTGACACTTTACTCATGGCAGGAAGTTCAAAACTCTCACTGTAATAATCTAGCCTCAAAAAGATGTCCGTATACAACAGTAGCTTCAGGTGTGCTTTGCTAAGCTTTGTGGTAATTTGTAATTTAGAAAGCAGCTATGGTATTACTACTGCTATGACTAGTCATTTGTGACTCTTTGAAGAGGGTCAAGTGTCCACACAGCTGAAAGAAGAGATTGGGCTCCATTACCAGCAAAAAGTCTGCAGTAAAACTTACCAGCCTCCTAACAACTGGAAAGACAGCCCCTGAGACTCACATGTTGCCTTCCTGCTGCTTGGACATCAGCCACTTCTGGTGCAGAAATGGTGTAGCTGTGTTAGCACCATACTGAGAGGCAGAGCGCGTTAGATCAGGCACCGCACTGTGCTAATACAGCTACATGGCACCTGGATTAGAACAGGCTGAAAGCACACAAAAAGGAGTTCTGTCTGCACCCACCCACCTATACCTTTTTATTCATATAGGCATCTTTTTAGGTTGTCTCTCTAAAATGCGAGCAGACAGTGTTAAATATATCACAGCAATCTGCTGGTGATCCCATTTTGGTGGGGTGAAAGAGTAAACTGGAGCTGAGAATTCCATACGGAGTTCTGGAGATGTGAATTATAGGCCATATGAGATGCAATTCAATTGCAATGGCCAAGATACAGCCACATGGTATGAAGTTCACCTTTGAGTCTGCTGACTCCAAGAGCTGCGAGAAGTGCAAAAACACTGCTGAGATCTGACACAGTGTAAATAAGTCCTTACTGTAACTGCTGTTCTCCAGAAGCCCCTTCCCTCCTTTGTTAACCTCATGGATAATGTACAGAGTGAGAAGGCAGCAATCTTGTAAGACAAGCAAATGGAGGCTGCATAACAAAAGAAATATGCCTTAGCCACCAGATAATGACACTGGTAAATCAGAGATTACGTAAGAGCTGTTGAATGGGGTAAAAACGTGTGAGACATTTGTGGGCTCTTCCTGACCTTGTTCAGTCTAAAAACCAGAAATTAAAGGACTGGTGAAAGTAAACCTTCACTGCAGTACTATCTTAAAGTGTAGGAAAATAGGAAAAAAGTGTTTGTGGGGATGATAATCCAAGCCTCTTCCATCACTATCTGTATATGTATTTTAAGCAGCAGATACCATGACAGCAGAATGCAAATAAGTGCCTCTACAATGCAACTGCAAGAAAGAAAGTATCTGGCCAACATTTGGTAGTATTCACCAAATCTAGAATTCCTAGCTAATTCCATCCCTTCTCTCACATTACGCACAGCTGACATTCATAATTCTTTACTCATTACTAATAGCACTGAACCTTTTGCAAGCCTCAGTCCATGTAAAAACACCCTCTGCTTGAAATAAGAGCTATCTGGTCTGTTCTCTCTTGAGCATGTCTTAAATGTCTGATTCTATTTAGTCTGACATCAACCCATTTTGTAGCTCAAGGAAAAGTGCAAGGAGAGTAAAGGGGCTAAAATCAATGGACATTTTCACATTCAAAAGACTGTTTCCAAAGAATACTGAATTTCCTGAAGAACAAGTAGGCAACTTAGACCTTCCACCACTGTCCATGGTAGCTAAGTGACAAGACTGAGAGGTGTTTGGAGCAAAACTTTCATAGGATTAAACAGAAGAAAGGATTGGCAGTGCATACCTTTGAAGAACCTGGATAAAAATCTTTCCATGAGACTGACAGGGTGATCTGAGAAGTGATAGAAAGAAGTAAGAAAGGAAGAAGATTTAATTCTGCACACACACACAGCAGAACAAAACCCAATCTGCTTCTACTACATCACTTCTATTATAAGCAAAAAAACCCTCAACAACAACGAAAAAAAAAAAACCCACCAAAAAAACAACCCCCAAAAAAACCCCAAAAAACATAAACACTCCTTCAGACACTGCATTTTTGTTTGGGGAAGTGCCAATCAGTTCACAGATTCATGTGGACACACTGTTTCCACAGATCTTTGTAAGCATTTGCAGTGCCCAGGGACTGAGGAAAATGGCTTGCACTGCATCTTCTGTATCCTCATCATCATCTCCAAGCTGACAATGGTTTTGCTGCAGTAATATATGCAGCAATATATGTTTTAGGTATTGCTAATATTCCATAAGTATCATTCAGCAGAGCGGATTTCCATTTTATTTGTTCTGGTATAACTTTGTAAGTCCACTTGTTTCAAAGAAGATGCTACTGTGCAGCATGACCAGCATGCTCAGCATGCGTTATATAACCAGAAAATTTGTGGTTGCAATCAAGAGTGGTTCCTTTTGAAGTAGCTGGAGAATTGTGCATTTTGACATACTCAAGATGCTCTTTAATCCTAATTAAAGAATTTGATTGGCCAGCAATATATTCCAGCTCTTTAACTTTGAGGGAACTGCATTGTTCATTACTACTAAAGGCAAGTGGGGGTTGTTATTACACTTTACAGGGATTTTTGTGTAACAGATAAGGAGCAATCAGAAATGTGTTTGCATCCTGAGTTACATTATTTCTTCAGGCTAGCACAGAAATGTTGTCCTGGAGGAAACCGACGCAGCAACTTGCCAGTGCTGTTTAATTGTGCCTCAGTTTCAGACATGCTTTGCCAACTTTTCTACAGACAGAGGAACCCTTTCCTTACTTGTATTAACACTACTGCAAATATCCAGAGAGCTGGAAGACTGATTTTTCTGTCTTCTTTTCAGTCTGTACATCTTTTATGCCTCTATGTACATCTTTTTATCACTCTGATTCAGCCTGAAGAATTCCGGGTCTTCATGGGTGACTGCTTCTTTTCTGCAGTCACTGATGAGCACCAGCACTTCCATTAAGCACAAGCATGTGGTTCTGCATGCTTACAGTAAACCCTAGCTTTCTGAAAATAAGGATTTTTTAATGAAATCATTAAGGAAAGTTCTAAGAAGTAGTCATGTAATAAGGGCTGAGCTTTCTGCTCTAGTTCATGCACTTTTAAGTGGGTTGGACTAGATGATCTCCAGAAGTCCTTTCCAACTCCATCTATTCCAGCTTTCAGTTTAGCTGAGACCCATTATCACAGCGCTGGTAAAGCAGTCATTTCAGGGAGTATATCAGAAGTGCTTTTTATTACCATTCAGTAATAAAAAGATCATTAGGGCTTGTGGGAAGTTGGCTAGTGACAGGAAAAACGAGAAAGTGGAAAGTATGAAAAGAAAGACTGCAAAGTGCATTTCAGACTTCATTTGAAAACAAAAGCCAGCCAACCAAAAATGACATAATACCCTGTTATGAGATTCATTAAAATAATAATAATAAAAAAAACCCTGAAGTCTCCACCGTGCTTTCACTAGTGCAGACTTGGTGCCTATCTCTTCAGGACACTCTGCAGAGTAGTAAGAGTGTGAACAGGGTCCTGAATAAGACTCCACGCTCAGAAATCTATTCTGACATCAAGGCTGAAAAGAGTCTTTTAAGAGAAGGTAAGCTCCTATGTGCACAGCAGAGGTTCAATGCTGTAATAAATGTTCAGCTGCCTCAGAAACATCCGCAAAACTTGTTACTTGCCTTTAAAAAAATCCTAGTGTTTTTAAGACCTTGACCTCAATGAGAGGTCCAGTGATCCTGCCTTTCATACTGCAGTCATGCCCTATTCCAGCTATTACATGCCTCATTTCTGTTAATCTTCTCTAATTAGTTCTGCTTCTCAAGTGAAGTCCTGGAATCTTAACATTTTTCTCTGCTAATAGTGAGGGCTTTGCTTTCATGTTCAAGGTCAGTCCAGAATTTCACCTTGTAAAATTCATTTTTCTTCCTAGCACTTACACTTTGTACATTGAGTTAAAGTTGAGACATCAGTTTAGACTCTCTCAAAGACTTCTACTGACTTTAAAGTGATTGTTAAAGCTGTGATCACACCCAAGGCCAGCAGAGTCATGCAAGTGTGGTGGAACAGACATCTTATGGATTCTTTCTCTTCCTTGTAAATATGCAGAGAAATAAAAACACTTTCAGCATTCCCTTCTGAGGTGCACTGCATGTGTTACAAAACATGAGCAGATTGAACCTCATAGCCTGCAAGGAGGCAGCATGGCAGTTTTGCAGGTTAGAGTGCTGAGCTGGAGAAGGGCAAGGTGCATACCTTGTTTCCAGTGAGAGCCGAGAATACCATTCAGATGATCCCCCTGTTCAAACCACTATATTTAGACCTTGTGTTTCTCACTGCATATGTTATGCACACATAAATACACAGTCAGAGGAGGGGACACACTCACTTTTGCAGGTTTTCATTGAGCCTGGGAGATCCATAATACAGCAACTATTTTTAATTTATAAGATACAACAATTAAGTGTTTATTCATTCTTACAACAAATGTAGGTCCTCACATCTGTGCTTTCCATTGCTAACTGTAAGGATTTCCTTTGTATATCACTTATTTTATTTGATAACTCTTAGCCTCCTTTTGTGAGGGGATCAACACACTCTAAAGGCACTACCTGGCCATCTTGTAGACTTTCTTTTGTAAGGATTGGTAAGATTAAGTGATTACTAGAAGCACATGATGGCTGAGGTGTGAATGCTAATGGGAGGAGGCATCTGAGCCCCAGGCAAGACACACTCTTCCCCAGCTGATGCTAGATTCAAAATGGCAGAATATTTTCAGGTTAACAAAACTTAACTGGGCAAGGGAAAAAAGTCAACCTGCAGCAATACTTAACAGACTACAATCAGTTTGAACAGTTTACTTTAGACCATTTCTTCTGCAGCTATGGATGAAACTTGCAGTTCATCTGAAAATGTCACCCAGCTTTGATGCTTTTAGATTTAATGCTGTCACGAACTGCAGCTAGACGTTATACAGGAATGGGATAACAGAACAGCAAGCATTGCTCCGATTATTTGCAGTCATTTCATAGACAGCGAGTTAGAAAATCTGCTAACTATGCAAACTATTCCCTTAAACATGCCTTAGTTCTGTGCTGCCATGGGAGAAGGATACTCAGCACCTTACAGTGCTGGACTCTGAATGCAATTAGATCACACTGTAGACCGTTCCCACGATCATGGTGTGCCACAAACAGAGGCCACAGCTCATGATACCCAAGAAATTGAAATTATGTCAAGCTGGGAAAACCCCTACCATCCTGTAGGTGGTGGCAATGGAATATTTTTCTGTGCTGAGATCTACTGTTTCAAAACAGAAAAAAATTTTTTTTTTAATCCCTATTCTTTCTTAAAAGTGTACTTGTTACAAAATTGCAGGTCAGAATAGTGCCCTATTGATGGGTAATAGGGACCGGAACATGATCTAGAAGATAATATAAGCCAAGAATTAAGGAAGAAAGGCATCTTTGCAAACTGGTTTTCTCGGTCCATCTTTAACTCCCAAGTTGTCATCCAGACATGTTCACAGTGCAGTAACTTAAATACTTCCGCTTTATTATCTCTCTCTTGCTCAGTGCATGGTGACAATGGTTTTATCACTGATATATTTTCTCTGCGGAGCACTCTGAGTACTGACAGCTCTTTTCTCTTTCCCTCCTTCACACTGTCACCCTTCTACATTTGCCTTGACACTGTCTTCACATTGTCTCAACATTTTTCTGACAGGTATAAAAACTCAATCATTGCAGCAAACAGCCATGCCAATGCAGAGGAGAAAAATAAAAAGTGTTATGAAAATTGTTAAGGAACTGTGAAGAATTACAGGGCAGTGACAACAAGATCTTGCTTTTTCAAAACCATCTTCCTAGCAAGTTTTTATTAAAAACTGCTTTATAAAAGTTTCATCCAGGCCTGGCAAAAAAACATCTCAAAGAAGTCAGTTTGCAGTTAGAGATTCTATACCTGAAATTCTGATATTCCTAAATGATAATCCCTCTTATGGCTGTGAGTTCAGATCCTGTGTGAAAGCTACTTCAGTCCACCTCCCAGGAAACAAGGTGTGCTGGATTACTGTGGAATCTAGGAATTATCAAATTACTGACACCAGGAACTCTCCAGTTACACCTTCCCATAAATACGCTGTTCAAACTGAGATCTCTTTTACAGGCAGCCAGGAAAGAAAGATGTCAGAAGAGGACAAATATTTCAACAGGTTAGCTGAAGCATTACTCCCCTTATCTAATAATAAAGTAGAATTTCATTTTTTCAGTTCACAACTTAGAAGAGAGTAGCGTAGAAAAAAACCAGAAGACATCAATCACTCTCTAGCAATGACTCTAAAATCTATTGTAGCAACAGGCAAAGAACCCACCACAGGGAGGGTAAGTTTAGTAACTGTTAAGCATTTCTTTGGTTGCATTAAACTTCCAAGCAAATTCTTAACTGTTTGGGGATAGTGGGGGATACTGAATTGTTTAAAGGTCATGTATGTACTTGGCAAGCTTTGCATTTCAACAGTTTGACAAAATTACTTCTGGACTGAGTAGAAATGCTGCTCATCGAAAACCATGTGGGGTTTTTTGGTTGGTTTGTTTGGGTTTTTTGAGGGAGGGGTGAGTAAGAAAGGAAATGCTGGCATGCATACAGTTCTGACACCAAATTCTTGATACTTATAAGAATACCTAGGTAGTACAAAAATTACTTATCTGTTCATGTATACAATCTGCATCTTACCTGAAAAGCATAATCCAAACTCATCTCTTGCAAAGCAGACTTGAGTTCATCAGCAGGGCAGGCTGTATAGGTGATAGGTAGTGTTCCCTGCAGATCAGACAAGCACTACTTCTACAGAACTAGCTTATTTGCCTCTCTCCTGCTCCATTAATGAAGCCTCTCTGTCTTCTTCCTAAGTTAGAGAGGAAAGACAGTCTGAAGTCGCTTTGCTGCAGAGCCGCAGGCCCTTCCCACAGACCCTAGGGGACAGCAAGGCTAGTGACCAGGTGCTTAACCTCTCCTTGCAGAGATGTCTTCACTTCTCCTCAGCTGCAGGGGTAGCCTGGCAACAGGCACACAAATTATGTAGGCTTGGGCTCCAGACCTATAAGAAACCTCAGGCAATCCTCCATTCATGCCTGTTAGCTCCCTAACAATCCAAGCAGGGGCAAGGGGCTCCAGGTGCTAATTTGTAGTCTGCTAATGGACCTGCACCTTGCCCTGCATATCCCAACAGGAACCCGACCCACATTTCTGGGCAGATAAACTTTCTGCTTTCTCAGGTATAATCCATGTAGTGCAATGCATGGAAAACACAGTATTTCCTGCATGCATCTCTAGCACAGGCATTTAAGATTTCAGGGTGAAGAAACTATTAGTAAAAGCTTTTTGTAATTACAGAAATGAGCCTCTCAGTGACTGAGTGTAATTTTTATATGACAATGAATCAGTGCTTCTAATACTGCATGTGTGATACTGAGAGTGAACTGAGCATGCAGATGTGCAAACTGGTGCTCATTCGATTAGTTTTGTTCAGTCATAGTGACTAAAGCACAGTTGAGACAAAAGCAGAACAGAGGCAAAATTAGCCTAAAGAATTAGTAGCAGAAATTATATGCTTCCATTTATCCAGAGAGAAAATTAAGCTTTAAATGCATCTGCCTGAGATGAGTTGATGAAACATGGGCTGGATCCAGTAAAAGACAATGGCCTCTACATGTGAGAGCAATCCCTTTTAACTATAGACTCTAATCCATAGTCTAAGTGGTGTATTAGATGGTAACACTCACTGCCCTGGGAAGCTGAATGACAAACATTTTGGTGCTTCTTTCCTGCCCTCTTATACCTACAAGTTTGATTATTAATGAACTAATATTTGTTACAGGAGGCTACCATAGTCAATTCAACACCAAAGCATCTTGAAAAGACACCACAGTCAAACCTCTAATTAAGGAAGATATTTTGTTCCTTTTAAATGAGGCACTGCTTGAGGAGTAGAGTAACAGTGCCTTGTTCTGTTCAAGTCTATCTATAATTAATAAACCAAATGATCAAAGATGATGTGATCCTAAGAGAAAACTGCTTTTTGGGAATCTGCAGGTATTAAGTACTGAGAATTACTTCCCTATCTCTTCTCCAGTCTCTCAGCACAGTATTTTGTATGATGCCCTTTGGGATTAGAAAACAAGCCCCATCATAGACCTCTCTGCAATAAAAACCCAACCAAATAAACCAATGCTCCCAGTAAAATACTTACAAGATATTTCCCACAAATCCATTACTGACACAAAATCTTACTTGATTTTTCTCCTGGCCAGACTTTTACAATTGCACGGATCTCATTTATTTATATAGCATAATTTAATACAAAGCAGAGTCAGGATGCTGACCTGTAATGTACTCTGTACTGGAAGTCTGGATTGCTGTTATTGTGAGGAAGGCCCCTTCTCCCAAAATAGAGTATTCTTTCTGTGTTTACATCATTGTGTGGCACTGCAGTTTCTTCAGATAGAGGAAGCTTCTCTGCTTGCTAATCTTCCACACCTCAGACACTATACCACTAGCATCCCAAGCTCTTGTGTCTTAAGAGCAGATTCACATGACATTGCACTGCCATTGCAAAGGGAACAGCTAAAGCTTATATCCAGGGGAATAGTAGTCCAGAGCATCTTTACTGTCCTCTGGATGATTTTGTGGAGTGTGAGTACTTTAGCACAGCTCTGGAGGCATCTGTGTTACAGTCTCGAGCTAGTGCCACAAGGGACCTTGTGTCCTGGGGCTACAGCTATTGCAAACTCACCAGCCACATAGAGTTATTGTAACTTGCCATTGCTGCCCTGTAAATCCAAGTCTGCTTTGGATCAGGTCTCAGAGGAAGAAAAGAAGAATGCATGGAAAAAATTTAAGGCAGAAAAGTGAGAAAAGGAAGGAGGGAAAATTAATCAGGTCTACCTCTTACGAAAATAAACAAAGGAAACAAAGAAGAACATTAACAGGGAAATATATATATATATTGTTTTTTTTTTTACCTCCAAGAAATGACACCACTATAATGATTGCTACTGGATAGTCTTTCTTGAATTGTGGTTTTAAATTTTGTGTCATTTTGCTGGCAAAAATCTTAACCTGCCTTTGATGAAGACTTGCTATATACCTCTTCATTTACAGCAGGTATTTAGTACCAGTGTCAGGTGTTTTTACTATAAAGCACATCACCACATTAGGCTTATAGAAACAATTTGATTTCTAGTAATGTTCCTCTAATATGAGAAGATTATCATGTAGCATGTTCCCCGAGGAAGGCTTCTCGGCATACCCCTATGATGTTGAATCTCCTGGCTTTATGTTACTTCTACAGCAAAATATCTTACAAAGATTTCAGAAACAGGCATCCCTAAATGTAGAGAGATTCCTACTCTTGCTTTTCCTGTCAGTCACTCCTCCTCAAAGGACACATGCACACTGGAGACTGGGATCAGTGCTGCAAGACCAAGAGATTCCCTGTGAGATCTCTCTGCATGGCTTGTGCTAGTAGAATTGGTGTAAATTCCCCTGAACTATATGATGCTTGCACAATGCTTTCAACATGGGAAGTGCCTTGAAAGCTCCAACACTTCACTGTAACACTTTAAAAAACCCAACAACATGTCCTATTTCTCCAAGTCTGGCACATGAATATTCGTAGCTTCAGATTTTCTTGTCTTAAGCTAAGAAAACCAATTTGGTCTAAGAGGCACAGCAAGTGTGGTCTGCTCTGCAAGGTAGGAAAGCTGGAAGCTGAGTATGACAGCAGAGCAGTTGGGGCAGTGGCCGTCCCTTGAAGAGATCAGTTCTACTGGCCCTGAGCAGGCAGGCAGAGCAGGTGATGGTAGCTGAGGTTAGCCACAGGACAGTCATTGCCAGACAAATCTGCAGTGATGTTAGAGTCAGTGAATCAGGATCAGGATCAGTTTTGGAGCACAGTAACCAGAGCTAAGCTGTGATCCAGCGATTGCCAGACAAGTCTATAGTGAGGTAAAGCCCAGGTCACAGTCCAGGACCCTATCAATGGAGTACATTGGCCAGTCAGATACCAAGTGTCTTCCTGGCAAAGGAGGCATAGGTCCCTCTTAAGGCTTCCTCAAGCCTGACAGGCAACAAGTTTTGATAAAGTCCTGTGCCTGAGTTGTGGGCAATGACAGATGAGCTTGCAGTCCATCACCTCAAGTGAACTTTGGGGTAACAGGCCAATCTGACATCCTGCTTTTCTTTGAGGAAAACTGTTCTAAGTTGGAGTTAGAACAGAGACTTCAGTGTTGTAGAGACATAAACTACCTTAGAAACAGCCTTGTCTATGGCTATACTGCTAGATGATCTGGCACTTCTAGGGATTATGTATCACATTGCTGACCTGAGTATTTGTTAAAGTTTAAAAAACAAATTGGACATAAAAATGAGTTTTCAAATAAATTATAAGTAAAAGGTTTTTTTTTATTGTTATGAAGAAGGGATGAAAGGAAAATTGTCACCTCAGTAGAGCATCTGGACTAGTGTGACACATACAACCTTGAACCCTCTGAGAAAGTCATCAAGTGACTCAGCCACCTAGGAAAGTGTTATGACATAAAAATACATCAAGGTTGTTGAGAGATAGAGGTCTACCTGCCCTATCTGACCTGGCAGTGTCACAAGCTCAGAGAGAGCACTTTCCTGTGGCCACCATTACACAGACTAGTCATCATGTTCTGCTGCAAAGTGAAAGGCAGCCAGGTGAGCTGCATAAAGAACCTTTTGATAGAGCCAGCTCCTCATCTGAACAGAACGGTGTCAAACTGAAGGCTCGCTTTGTAGATATCAACAAAGTAAGAATCCTGATTTTCCTAGCAACCTCCAAAAACTGGTTCCTACCTCTTACAGAAATAGTTTCCATTGTCCTGCAAACTCAACTCGGTTCAGTCCAAGTTCTCATATGACATAGAAGACAATGTGACCTGCAGCTGCTTTTCTCTTGGGTTTTATTTAATGTTCATCCTTCCATTAGATTGAGTTCTGAGGTGTCATCACGTTAGGGATTGGCCAGCCCTCTCTGGGACTGTAGTATGGGCAAGGAGGGAGTGGTGGCTCTTCAGGGGAGGTGACACTGCTGATTCTGTAGTGTATTTGGGGTGGACACAGAATTTTTACCATTAATTGGCAAATAGTTCTTGAAAGTAGGGGAGAGAAAACCATGGTGGTCTGTGGATTGAGACCAATAATTTCCTATCATTTGGATTAGAGTCTTATTAGAACCTGCTTCTGTGTGAACTCTGGAAATAAAGTGTTGTAAACCCATGACAAGAATTATTCATTCTTCTGCTACAAGTCAGCAGATTTTTTTTTTTTTTTTTTTTTTTAAGGATGCTACAATACCATGTGTTTGCAGGTCAGGAAAGCAGACATTGTGTCAGAGCCATGACTAGCCCCCCTGTAAAAGTTCACCTTATAGCAGTTCAATGAGGGCAGCTTGTTCAGTTCATGATTGTATCATTGCTCTTCACCAATCTCAGCATTCTGACCTTAGCCCTTTTGGAAGCTGCTCTCAGCACTGGAGCCCAGCAGGAGAGCAGATGGAAAGCCTCGTTGCACCAGTTACTCCTGTCCCAAAATACAGGAGCTGTGACTTCTCCCAAACAATCTCCAAATCCCAATTGGTAATTAGCTCACACAGAGATAATTGTAGGTGATTTCTATTGAAAATAATTTTATAAATAACAGAAAGGGCTGGAACATGAACTCCTCAGAAAAGTTCATGCTGGAAAAGAGTGACCCTGCTTTTTTGCTACTCACTGTGCATTGTAGCTGCACTGAGGCTGCCTTCTGGTTTTTGTGGCAGTTAAATCACTGTGCTGCACTTCCAGCAACATGATGCTGAGATGCCAGAGGGCTGATTACTTTTGTAAAGTCTGAGGAGACAAGAGAAGCAGCATTATGATTTTTATATAAGAATACTGTTACATAGTGTGAAACTGAAATTGTGTGAGAAAAGGACTGTGCATTCAGCAAGCCTGGAGGGGCAGCATGCAGTCCATTGGCTGTGGATTCAATGTGATGAGAGTCCAAAGCTGGAGCTGATCTTGCTGTTCTGCTTCATTTTGTTGGCTTCAGTGACATTTAGTTCTCAGCTCTGTTACTGAGAACCTACTAGAGGCAATCTCAACGTCTGCACACATCAGTACACTGCTTTGCACCTAGAAACTTCAAAACATTCATTTCCTTACAGACTTCAAAGCAGGACATAGGAAGCCAGCTGGGAAAAGGAATAGATCTATAAAACCTCTTATGTGTTTTGTCATGGGTTTTCCCCGTGTCTTAGTATGTTATAAAGCATAATTTTCCGAGTGTGCACTTTGGCTGTGCAGAAGGGATATGGTGCATTTGAAGTTCTTCACCATGAGGGTGGTGAGACACTGAAACAGGTGGCCCAAGAAGGTGGTGGAAGCCCCATCCCTGGAGGTCTTTAAGGCCAGGCTGGATGGGGCTCTGAGCAACCTGATCTAGTGTTTGGTGTTCCTGCCCATGGCAGAGGAGTGGGAACTAAATGATCCTTGAGGTCCCTTCCAGCCCTGGCAATTCTATGATTCTATGATATGATGTGCTTTGATGGGATCTTCTGGTTATCCAAATGCTATAAAAACAAGTGCTTGTGGAAACTGTTGAATTAGAGATAATCAAGACCTGGCTTTGAACACGTGCCTGTGTGACACAACTGACATTTGACCAGTTATCATATATGTATTTTCTCGAAGACAACATTGAAGTGTGGCTTACAGTGGAGAAAATCTGATATTCTGAAGTCTGTTACTTGCAAAGTGAGGGTGAAAATCCGAGAAATGCTTGCCCCATCTTACAGGGCTCTGGGCTTATCCAATTCTGACCCACCTAAAGACATCACGCCTGGGTCAGTGATAGAAACATTTGAGGCTATGTTCTAAACTAACAGCACCTTTATGCACTGCTGTACATTGCAATCATTGCTGCTTTTATAGTAAGAACAGGAAAGAGCTAATGAAGTGGAAGGCATAACCACAGATAAAGGAGACTGAAAAGAATGACTTCCAGAAGCTGTCAAATGCAAACAATACATGAACAGAGAATTTGGACCCAGAGTCAAAATTGTACTCAATTTTTAGTGCCTCCAAGCTCACTATACCAAAGATTTTGCAACAATTGACAGCATTTCTGACTACTTTTGCTTTCCCATGCTAGTATTTGAGCACAATGGTAGTGCAGCTGCTTCCACCTTCTGACCTAAAAGAAGTCTCAGTGCTGCAAGTCAGCAATATCTGGCCTGCATGAGGGTCAGCATATCCCAACTCCTTGCTAAGGCTGAATTCAGCAGGAGCCAGGAGCTGAGTGGGAGTTGGGAGCCTCTGTCTTACACAAAGGCAAAGTGCTGTAAACTCTTTCCAGACTCCAGAGAAGCCGTGAGACCTTGTGACTCTCAAGGTGAGATCTGACCTCTTCAAGAGGCAACAGCCCCTTTGCTCTGTGTTTTCCACTGTTTGGAATTCAGACAGAACCAGGAGCAAATGGATTTCACCCAAACTCACAAACTGACAGTTTTATGCTGTGTTACTCCCTCTGTGTTCCTGAAAATCCCCCCATAGATGGCGAGAAGTAGTGAGACCATGCTTTGGTGTTTCTGAAGTCCTTTTCAGCTCTGGCACAATTTCCCTCATTATTTTGTCACGTGTCTGCTTCCAAAGTGTGTGTTTTAACCTTCCCCCTTAGTGTAGCTGTGAATACATGTGGTGTCTTTCCAAATGAAAGCATTGCTTTCATTTTTCTCCTTATCCAGCACTACTTGCATCCCTCACTGGGTTCCAATATCTGGTTTTGAATATGCCAGATTATGTGTCCATTAATTTCAAAAGGCTGGATGCTGCCATGCTTGTACCTCTTGGGAACGAGGCAGGAGCAACACCTTTCACAAAAGCGTTACAAATCCAGCTATCCAAGTAAGTTCATCTAAGGCATGCAGAAAAGCCTCACTAAGGACAAACAATGCAAGATAACATTTTAAAGTAGAAGACATAAATCACACCCCTAATGAAACCACCTTGGTTTTCTCTTGCTATGTCTCCATTTCTGCAAAATCTTTTGGCTCACGGGAGAGACCTTTACAGACATAGCTCTGTATCCTAAGTTACATGCCGATGACGTTCCTGGCTTTAATGAAGCCCTGAGAGCAGTGCAGGCAGGAAAGGTATTGACTGAATTCTTGGGACAAAGATATTTAACCTGCAGAATCACCAGATCTTTTCTAGAAACAATCAAGTTTATGATGTACATAAAGTGGCTTCACATTTTCCATGTTTTTTGTCTCTGAAGGACTGATAGAAAAGCAAACTTAAAACTGATCCCTAAGGTTCCCACTACCACGTATCACAGTTGTTGCTTACCTGCTTATTTATCTCCCATGTCCTCGTATGAAGGAATCGTGTACTGCAGCATTAAGTTCTGCTGTGTGAATTCAACTAAAAAGAAAATTCATCACTTCTAGAGGGAGAAGGAACACTTTATTACACTCATGTCTTTACTCTTCTGCAGAAGACTTAGATGATTGCAGTGTGGAGAGATATTATGGAACTATTAAAGAAGAAAGTTACATTCAGATAGAATGCATATAGTAGTGAGGATTACACAGCAGAAATTAGTTCAGTTTCTACTTCAGTGATCTTAGAGGTCTTTTCCAACTAAAACAATTCTATGATTCTGTGATCAGTGTCTGCATCATTTACTGTAATGGATATCAGCTATTTTCTGGGCCTGATCAGTCACTGTCCTGCATCTTATACATACTAAAGTATCTCTGCATAGTGAAAGCACAGTGATCACTATGCACTGTCAGTTTAAACTGCAATGCTGTAGTGCTAAGTGTAAATAAAGAAGCATCAGATGAACTCTTTTATTCACATCAGAAACCATTCTGTTTGTAGTACCAGTAGCACCAGGTCTTAATGTCCAGTTGAAATAAAAATCCTCCAAATTCAATCTATAGGAGCCCAGTTGAGCTGCTGGCCCCAACACAGACACTAGGGTATGATGCAAAATAGAGACCAAAAAAAAAAAAAAAAAAATTAAAAAAAAAAAAAATTAGAATATTAGAATTAATGAAAGCATTTACTTAATTTTCAAGATGTGTTTTACTTGGCTACAGCTGACAACACAACTCACAAACTAATGAGCTGCACCCACTCCTGCCTTTTCTCCAGCATCCTTGCCCTAGCTAAAAGCAGCCATGTGTGCAGATGCCAAAGGAGTGCCTTTGAAGCAGCACACCTCACTGCAGTGTAATGACACTGTCCTTGCATGGCTGCTTTGGAGCAAAGCCTGCTAAACTGCTGCTGTGTTTACTAATATCAGTCAGGGTAGCTGCAAGGACTGCTGTTGCTGAAATGCTTGTAGCGTAAGGAAGTCTGCCTGGGCACAGAAGTTAAAAAGACAGCGAAGGAAAATGACAGCCAGCAGTAAGGGCCTTCATTCTTAGGGAGCAGTACAGAATTAGTGTGAGCTTACTGAAATGTTTGGAGCATAATGAAATGGAGATGTAGATTTAATAACCAGTTCTGTAAATTAAATCACAGTTTTAATCCTCAAGTGCTTCCTACACAACACTTCAAAAATTGTAATGCTACTCAGCTGTGACTCTTATGCTAATGTACAATGCTTCTGCTTCAGAAAATAAGATGGTAATGTACTTTACATGGTTTTGCTGATACAAATGTACTTGAAAAGAAAATTGTCTTTTTTGCTAGAAGTTGAATATTGGTGTAGCCAACTTTTTTCTTTTTTGTCTATGTGTGGTGGTGGTTACTATGGTAATAATTGTGACTCAAGATTTAAAGTCTGAAAGTGGTTTCTATAACAACACGCTAGGATGTTTTGGACACACAATTGAAGTTAAAGATTCAGGATTAACCCCTTATGCCCACAGTGTTGGCAGACCCAATGATAAGTGCTTGCTTCTTTGGCAAAAGTTAGTTCATACCTTCTGAAGATACACTTTTTTGTTGAGCAGACTGAGTAATAATTCCAGCTGTAGATTGAGCAAGTCAGGTCCCAGGGCTGGCACTATCCTCCCAGATGAAGCTTGCAGAGAAAGAAATGGCACCACAGTAACTACAAGCTGTTACATTAAATCTCTAAGACAGTATATGAATATGTTGGGAGCTGGGAAAGGGGTAACACAGTGTTAGTGCAATGCTTAGGAAGTTTGAGACTTTAGTCTTGAAATCAGAACTGTATAGAAAAGCTGAAATTCACAGATAATCTCTGTGGGAGGGTCATTTGGAGGGCTGAGATAGCCCCTTACCTGGCTCTGGTTTGCCCACGCATGGCATGGCTTCACTTCTTTTTCTTCCAAATGCTGATCCAGGAAAGGCATCGCAGCTTATCAATCCATGGTAAAGGTACCAGATCCCAATCTCTGTCATTGTCAGTCATGCAGCTCTGTCCATCTCTTCCCTAGTTCTTCAAAATACATCAAGAGTGAATATATCTGGACACACACAACCTTCTAAGGCTGTCTTTGCAAGGAAGTTATTGTGACAATGTTGAACTGTATGTTCTGTGTCATGGTCCTTGAGGTTCCTTCCAACCTTACCATTCTACGATTCTATGGTGCAGCACAGATAAACAGTTATGCTTGGTTATAGCAAAGTCAAGTATTCTTCAGCATCAAATGCCCTGGGCAATATTTTAATATTTCCAGTGAAATTCTGATTATTTCAAGATCTCACTAAAGTCAGAGGTCAGTATTTGGTGACACAGATTCACGTAGTTGTTTTAAATTCCTGGGGGCAAGTTTTAAATAATAAACGAACACAAATGTTAAAGGTCCTCATGTCTGACCTCAGACACTGGACTATCTAAACCTTTGCTACTGTCATGTTATCCCATTACTTCTTTAGTGAATTTATTTGATCATAAGTTAAGCCAATCAGTTGTAAGAAAATGTTGTATGCTGGTTACTGAAGTAACAGCACTAAAAGCAGCAATATCTTCTCTATTTATCCCAATGAAATAATGTCTTTCTAGTGACTGACCCCTACCAAAATGTCAGTTATATAAGCTATTTTAACAAACTGAAAACAGAAAAATCCTGTCCAGCATACATTTTCTGACACGGGAAGGCTTTTATATTAACAAAAAATCCCAACCAGCCAACCAAAAAAAAACCCCACAAAACAAACCAACAAACAAAAACAATAAAACAAACACAAAAAACTCCACAAAAAAAACCCCACCATACTAAAAAAAATCACAAAACCAACCCCTCCTAACAAAGAAACAAAATCCCCCAACCCTGAAATTGTAATTCACTCATTTTCTCCTGAGGGGCGTTTCTAAAGTTTCATTTCTCTGCTCACAGACCAGAATAATATTGGAGTTTTTTTGCTATCCATTTCTTCCCAAAATGTATGAGTTAATAAAAAGTCAGATTTTGCTGTGAACTGCTTCATCTGCATTACCTGCTGCAGCTTATCTATTCAAATGTCTGAAGCAATAACTCTTTGTTAAAGAGAAAATGGAAAGAAGTCCTCCTCAAAGCACAGTAAGCTCATCAATCTTGATGACTATATGGGTATCAAGATGTTCTCTATCTTCTCATAGTTTTTTTTTTCCCCCTTGAATATAGACTAGCTCTGTGAAGAAGGTCAGAAAATCACTGCAGCATGTGTAAAAGATTCTGAGGTTGTTAGCTTTGAGTGCTTCTCCGAAGCTTAGAGTCTTCCTTCAGGGGATGAAGACACATTTGAAGAATACCATTGCAAATTACAAGCAGCCTCCAGGCATGATGAGATGATCAGTGAAGTGCAGGCATGACCATAATCAAGTGAGCTCCCGTTCATAACAGCGTGATTAGCACTGGTTGAAATGTCATTTTAAATTCTGCTGCTGATTAGGATATTTCACCAACTTGTAGAAAGAGACATGTTCTGGAAGAATGTCTTTCTTCCTGAGAGACATTGCTGACACAGACAACCCAACACAGTTCGCTAGGGTCTTGTTTTGGTTTGGTTTGTTTGCCGTTTTGTTTTGTTTTTTTGCCGGGATCTTTACTTCAGCTCCTTGTGCAGGGACAGGGATGACAGGACACATCAATAGGATGTTAAGTCAATCTGTTTATTCGTTGCAGATACAGCTCTTTTGTAGGGTTACATCTCTCAAACACACGCCACTATTACATGTGATTAGTTATACTGATTGGTTGACTTAGTGCCCATATTATTTGCACAAGCATTCCGTTATCTGAGCAAACTTTCTCGAAGTTGTTTCTCTCTATGTGGGAACTGAGGAAGGGAGTCAGTGGGAACCAAAGAAGGGAGTCAGCTAAACTGAGTGCATCCCTGTGTACCCTTGATGCAGGAAGATTAGAAACATAGTAGACTGGTATGCTCACCTTATGTTAGATTTGTACAGAAGCATGGTAAATTTAGAACAAAGAACTGAAAGTAGTCTGTGCCAAAGTAGCCGACTTTCTCATCTCACATATCGGTCAATTTTCTTCTAAAATCATCCAGGCCCCAACAGGTTTTGGTTTTGTTTGGTTGTTTTTCCTTCTGGCTGAGATTGCTAATCAGATTCTCAGATCAGGGATCATTGATTCATTTTACATCGATATTATCAACTTAAGACAACAGAATATTTTGAAAAGCACACATGAACTCTCTAGATCTTTGATTCAGACAGGTTCTAGAATAAAAACGCTTTAGACAGTCAGAAGAACATATGGATGAGCTCTTGCGAATTATCTGCTTTACAGAGAAACAGTAGTTTCCTTGGCGGGGCTTGGAAATTGCTTTGGCCTTCCCAAAATCCCTGCTCTTTTTACGTTAACTTTCTCACTAATGTAATGTTACCCTCCAATGCTCACTGTCATGCATTTACAACATCCTGAAAATTGTTTTGTATCACTACATTCGTTTCTGATCACTAATGAGAAGTCTTTACCAGTTGGACTCATGCCTTTTTAGTGCTTATTAGCTATATAAGCTCAATCATTCATATACTAACTAAGATCACTTTAATGAACATAAATAACCTTGGCCAAGAGGAGAAAAATAGCATCTTTTTCTTGATATTGCTTATATTTAGTAGTTTGTGTCAGTTTCTGTAAATGATGCAGGTACTGACGTGGTTTTGGTAGTGCTGATGATTTGCCAGTAGATGGCAAGCTTTACTGCTAAGAAATTCACTGTCAGACATATCATCTGCATCAAAAGAATTTAACCATGAGGTAAAATGCTTGGCATTAACTCCTCTTGTAATTAGGTTAATGTTTATAAGGAGACTGATAATTTCCTCAAGTGTCAGTCAGTCTAAATCCAAAGTGATCAGCATTTTGTTTCCACTTTTCTAATGTTACATACAAGTTTTAAGACTGTCAGAACACATCATTGCTGAACTGACCTTAATTGCTAAAGAATGAAAACATTCCTCTGCACATCTGAGCTAGAACGTGAGTCCTTTTCATGTTCCTTCTCTTCAGTCTTAGCAAATATCAAGCTCTCCAACACACAGAAACATTTCCATCTCGTTAGAGCTGTTTCTGCAAATGTAGTAGAGAGTATTTGTTAGCCACCAGCTCAAACTGAGCCAGACTTTGCATCAGACACCATCGTACTCATATCCAGAGCATGGAGGAGTTCACTTTCCACACGCTGTGCTATCTTTCTCTCTTTTCTACAAAGCTCTCAATAACCGAATAGATTTCCAGATTCAACCTTCCACATCACTCTGGAGCAGCAGGAAAACAGTCTCTGTGGGCAGGAAGGGAGGTGATGTAAATAACTTACAGGTGCTCTAACAACCAGTATCCAAGGATTTTCTGAAGCACTCACATAATTCAGGAACATGAATTTCCTCAAAAAAGAAAGAAAGAAAGAAAGAAAGAAAAGAAAGAAAGAAAGAAAAGAAAGAAAGAAAGAAAGAAAGAAAGAAAGAAAGAAAGAAAGAAAGAAAGAAAGAAAGAAAGAAAGAAAGAAAGAAAGAAAGAAAGAAAGAAAGAAAGAAAGAAAGAAAGAAAGAAAGAAAGAAAGAAAGAAAGAAAGAAAGAAAGAAAGAAAGAAAGAAAGAAAGAAAGAAAGAAAGAAAGAAAGAAAGAAAGAAAGAAAGAAAGAAAGAAAGAAAGAAAGAAAGAAAGAAAGTCCTGTTAACCTGCGTACGATTCAACAACCACGATATAACTGCATAGCTTTTTTTGATTACCCTTTGGAGATGCAGTTTTGCTGCTGGGACAAAGCTGCTGTATAGCAGCACTAACAAAACCTCTTGGCTATAGCTCTTAAAGCACAAGTAAACTGAAATTCAACAGCGATTACATCTCTGCTAAGAACTTTGGAACTCTTGGGTCCTTCAAAACCTATATAAATGATAAAAAACTTGGCATAGCACATTAGAATGACGATAACACTCCAAAAACTTTATCATTTGGCTGTAAGCTTGTAGCACAAGTAGGAAAAAAGCGTCCTCTAGAGAGCATTTGATTTATTGAATTGTCTGTTGACAATTTCCACATAGGAAATCTGTTTTATAAAAAGAAGACTCAAAATTCATTCTTTATAAAAAGAAGACTCAAAATTTAGATGCTAGTTAAATAAATCCCTGAAAGGTTTTCCATGTAATCTTTCCCCCGTTGTGGCATCAGCTTAGAGACAAATTGGTTGCTGCAGATTGTACTTAAGAAGCACTTGAATGATTGACCTTATCTCTGGTAGTTTACATAGTGCAACAGTTAGATAACACTACAACTTTGAGTTGATTTCTTCAAATCTCCATTGTTCCTTCTTCATTAATTTTGAATGAATTTTAAACAGGCAGACAGACTGAAAGAAAATCTCTTTCAAGTTCTGCAATCCCAAGAAAAATGTGGGACACAAAACTTCCTAAAGAACACAGTTTTGCTATTTTAACTATAATTTATAGACAGCAGAAAGCTCTTATCCAGGCTAAAGGAACTAATCACACGGGTAACATGCAAAATTATTGAAAGTAGGACAGTGAAAGTAGGAAAGTGAAGAAGTGTTACAGAGCAGAAAGATCTGTGATACTGCAGACCATGGAACGCTCCTGTGTCCTGAATTTTGCATTCAGTGAGAGTTGTGAGCTGAGGGAAAAATGACTGATGCCACATTAGAATGAAATATCTGCTCCCAGTGCAAATCTCAATGTTAAAAGTGTTGGGGAAGGTAATTTTAAAAGCAGGCTAAATCAGAAGTACAATTTTTGTCCTGTTTTACTTCAAAGCACAGGAGGTAAAGCTTCAGTTCTCCTCCTCAAGGTTTAGCTTGCTTTCTTAATCAGCTCTATCATAGCTTACATTAAATAAAGATAATCGCTATCAAGTCAAAACTATACCTTTCCTTAATAGTTTTCCTTTGCACCTGTGGTATATATGAGCATGATGACAACTTAAAACAGTTCAAAGAAAAACATTTATCAGATTTTACTTATAAATGCAACACCCTGAAAGAAAAAAATAAGAAGTTATTTCTATATAATCATTAAGACTACTGTCAGTTAATTTTAAGTCATGATACAACTTTAACTATCAATGTTATTACACAAACCTCTATTCTGCTTTTTCAAACAAGTATTGATTAGGTATTTGACTCAGTAAATGTACCTATTCATGAGCATCAAGGCACTGCAGCTCCTGTGTACACCTCAAGACAGAAGGCACAAGAATGAAGCACAGATAACTTTTCCAATATCACCATTTGTTACTGTAGTGTCGTGTGTACACAGTCTGTCTTTTTTTAAGCTGGTAAAGCTTTCAGAAGCTTTCTTCTTCCACTTCCTCTTCCTGGGAAAAACAAAATCAAAACCAGATTAAATTACCTATTAAAATACATATTATGAAAATGTGCAATCTCTGAAGAAATTAGAAACCAGTGGCAGATGGGTCTGCGTTTATTAATTCCATGCCTCACCACCTCTTAATTTTGTCACACTCACAGAAGTTCAGCTCATGTACAAGCCTGTGTTTGCACAAACATATGCTGTGCTGACATTTGTTTTCAGGTATCTGCTGTAGAAGACACATACCTTTTGTTGTATTTCCAAACAGGACTCCAGAGTAAAAGCATAAGCTTAAAGAAGAAAATAGAATATTTACAGGACGCTCATATAGATCACATAATGCAACTTTCCTCTTCTAACCCACTACTCTTTCCCTTATGGATCACTATCTTCTCTCCAAAAGGAACATTTAGCTTTATTTCATAAATCCTTGGTCAAGAAATTACTCTTTTGTTTGTTTGTTTGTTTCCTCCTATGATACGGATTTTTTTTTTTCTCTAGCAATACGCAAAATACTCACCCTCATATTTTGAGGAATGTCACATAAAGATTGCATTAGAAGTCCAATGATATTCAGATGTCCACTGTACAGCAGAGGATTTCTTACAACATGGTGAAAATAAGTTGCAAAAGAATGAATTGTACAGGACAGAACACGGACGTGTTGTTAGGGGGACAATTATTTATGATTGTTGCAATTGTACATTTCCATGGCAAAATTCTTGTTTTCTTTTACTAGAAATAACCTTTGCTACTTTTACTGCTTTAATTCTCAGCTGTGGGTTATGAGCAATGCTGGTAACAGTTTGCTCCTCCTTGGCTGGGAAGAAGTAGCTATTGTTACTGTCAGCCAGCCTTTACAGCAGCAAGGGAACACCATGGTGCCTTAATTGCTGCCAGGACCTCGGTTTCTGGAGATTGCAGAACATGTTTACACCATATTCACCATGTCCTTCCAGGCTCTGAGTCTGGAAGTCTCTCAGAGGGCTATTTTGAATCTGGGGTGTTTGGAAGATTCTGTGTGGTGGAAATGCTATACAGCCCTCAAATTACTATTTTAAACCAGGAAGTCAAAAATCAAAGTGTGTGATGATACTTGAGCTGTAACTGCATCCAAGTCATTCAGCTTTGTTGAGATACAATACAAAAATTTCCACCACAAAGGAAAACAAAGGGATATTGAGCTAAGAAATGTTTTGAACTCCTTTCTCTGGTAAAAAATGTATGTTTGTCTTAAATATAACTAAATACATTCCATATTATTGGATATCTGTTGACAACCAGCAATATTGTTGCAACTGTACTCTTAACATAGTGTTAAGCAGTCCTGACACTGCAGACCAGAGTTGTTGGAAGAGGAGAGAACAGGAAATTACAATCTATTCATATTTTCATAACTGTTTTCATTTTACATTTATTACTCTACCACTAGTATGTGTCACACAGTTACCAGCCTTCTTTGCTTCTTAGCAGCCAACAATCAGAGCTGCTGGTTTTGAAGCACTGTTGTGTTAAAAGAGCTGCATTTCTTTACCTCTCAGTCACTCCCAAAGCTGTGGAAGTCCTCAGCATTTTCTGTTTCCTTTCTAGAGTCACTTTGCATGAGGAATGATTCCAGGTGCCTGTCAAACTCTTGCCAAAAGAACTCTACATGCATCACTGGTCATAAAGACGATACTTGCCTTTGTGCAGAAGTGTCAGTGGACAGTGTGGAGGAACTCTGCAATAAAACCTCTGATCCTTGCTTCTCGAACCCTTGTCTTCAAAATGCTACCTGTTCCTCTGCTGGGAACCTCAGCTTTGCTTGCGAGTGCCCCGATGGATATCATGGACCTACCTGTGAAACAGCCATCAGCACGTGTGACGCAAACCCCTGTGAGCATGGAGGCACGTGCCAAACCAGCCTGGCTGGGCCCGTCTGCCTCTGCAGCGCAGGGTACACAGGTACGCTCTGTGAAATGGATCTCGATGAATGCGTTTCCCAGCCCTGCCACAATGGAGCAGTCTGCAGGGATGGGGTTGATGAGTACTCCTGCTACTGTGTCCCAGGCTACCAAGGCAAGCACTGTGACCTGGAAGTGAATGAATGTGTGTCAGATCCGTGCCTGAATGGGGCAATGTGTCTCAACCAGATAGGACAGTATGAGTGCATCTGTCCACCCGGCTACACAGGTAAGCACTTTTAAATTGCTTTTTCTTCACATTGTGGAGTACCATCTGAATTCATGTTCCAAGTTCAACTCCTCACCAAACACGTTTGACACCACTGAGTTACCTCTTTGTTCTGTACTACTGCTATCAGACAGAATTAAAGAAACAAGAACAAGGATTAAAGAAATCTCACATTTACCAAACCCTACAGAGCAATTTCATGAACTTTAAGTAATGGCACAGGGCTAGGTTAACTTTCCTCTTAAGATGTCTTCAGAGTGCTATACATAGGTTTGGCTCTTCAGACAAAACCAGTGTTTCACAGGGTTAAATGTTAGATCTAATCAGACTTGTTTGATTTCTTAATCACAGAATCACAGGATGTCAGGGGTTGGAAGGGACCCAAAGAGATCATCAAGTCCAACCCCCCTGCCAGAGCAGGACCAGACAGTCTAGCTCAGGGCACAGAGGAATGCTTCCAGATGGGCCTTGAAAGTCTCCAGAGAAGGAGACTCTGCAGCCTCTCTGGGCAGCCTGTTCCAGTGCTCTGTGACCCTGACAGTAAGGAAGTTCCCCCTTGTGTTGAGGTAGATCCTCTTGTGCTGCAGACTGCCATCATGACAAACTACACTCTAAAGCCTAGACTTTTCATATTAACTTCCTCTCCTCTGCTCTTTCCAGAAACAGAGGACTCATTTGCATTTAGAATATTATGTAAATTAAATAGAAGGAAAAGTATTATCAGGTTCTCAAACTGCCCATTTATCAATAATCCCATTTGTTGACATATTTAAAGCTATAAGTGTGATTTTACTTTCCTACTTTCTCTACTGGAGAGCATATAATCCTTGAAGGAGTCAGCTCCCTTCAAATTTCAAAGCTGTAGTCAGGGGTAGGACTGCAAGAGGTAGCAGACTGAATCATTAACAGGAGAGAAGGAGAGGCATTTTAGTGATAGATTGCCTGTCAGGTAAGAAAAGAAAAAAAGAAAAAAAAAAGGTGAAAAAAAGAAGTCAGAGCAAAAGGAGGGGAAAAACGCAGTGACTACTCAAAGTGATTCAAATGAATAAGAAATAAGAGATGTGGTTTACTGCTCCAGCCCTAAATCCCCATGCAGGAGAAAAATTCAGAGGTAAAAAGCAGCTTTCCTGTGTCTGACACAGCACTCTTTGGAGGCCAGCCCTTGGTTAATATCCCTCATGAGCACAGAGAATGTTATTTGAAGGAAGCTTGTTACCTTCCTGCCACCCTGCTGCTGCCAGCGGGTGTCTGAGCCCAGGCCAGCCAAGGAGAAAACTACACAATCGAGAGGAAAGCCAAAGAGCAGAAGGAAGGAAAAACCTATTAACAACCAGCATGGTTACTCTGCAATGATCAGACTCAGCTCAGACCTCCTGTTGGATTCAGGAAACTGTATTTGTTTAACCGGCACTGTTAGTGGGGTCCAGGCCTGGATTCACAGTCCAGGAATGGGGTTTGAAAGAAACAGAATATGCACCTTAGAGACAAAGAGAGGGAAAACATAATAAAATAGCAAAGCCCAGACAAAAAGAATCTGCTCTGCTTGAACTGCTGCACTTTCATCACAAAGTTCTGCTGTTTCCTGGGCTGATGCTCTCTGCTTTCACCAAAAATGAAGCAGTGTCACCAAGTGCTCCACACCTAGCACAAGCAGAGTTAAGAAATAAGGAGAGAACCAAAGAAGAAGAGGTCTAAAAGGCAAAGTAGAAGAGGGTGCAGTGTTTGACATACAGCTCTGACTCCGCTTACAGCAGCAAAAAGACTAACCATAATAATTCTAGAGAGGAGTAGGACTGTTATTTCAGCAGCAAAACACCAGCTTTTAAAGGCTACTTAACAAAATGATTTATCAGAAGCATTTTTTTTGTTGTTTTCTGCACCTTGCTGTGAGTTGTGCTAAACGTAAAAGCCAGAGGGATTACTTGGGGATTAAAGCCCCGAGGTGTCCCCACTGGTAATAAAGACTCTCATTTACTCTGTCAGGGGATCTTGCCAATCATTGTTGTAGCCTGATATAATGCATTACTGTGGGAAGTCATCCATCCTCATCTCATTTCCCCATGATGTTAAAAAGGTTGTATCTCTTGATGTGTAGGTAGAGAATGCACAGTAAATCCACAGCAGTGATGTTAACCAAATGGTTGTGTTACTGGCTGCAGTTGCTACTTGTTTTATGGACTATGACTGCTATTCTGTATGATTGGTGTGCTGCAGCTCTTCTTAAAATAGCTGAGAAATGTCACACGTAATTCTTACACAAATGGAAGAGGTTAGAATGCACCAAGAGCCAAATACTGGAAAATATAGCATGAAATCTGCAGTTCCTATGATAATGTTCTGCACGTGTGAAATTATTTACAAGACATGTGTCACACAGCTGTTAAATAATGAAGCTCAGTTGGGTTGTTGAAGTTTTGCTGGCTACCTTAATCAAATGCATTTTTTTCTGCCATTGAAAATTGCACTTGCTTTTAATTCACCCCAACAGAACCTGCTAGCTAGGTACATTAATTGCCTTGCTGGCACAGCAGAAGCTAGTCCTCCATTGCCAGTGAACATTTTATTATCAGCTATGAGGGGTGCATGGCAGTTCCAAAACCTAGTCTTAGCCCAAGACAACAGCAGCAGAAAGCGTCTAAGTGACAGACAAAATACGTGCCGTGGGCTAGATTCGTTCTTCACACAACACCTTTTACTATGATGTAAACATAGCTGAGGTGACCTCTGTATGGTATAAGGAAATTACTCTTGACAGATCTTTAAGTTCTCGTGCAGTATTCTTAGTAATAATGTATACGCCATGCAAGTATTTTGAGTAGATGTATCATAAGGCACTTAAAGGCAAGCAGAGTAACACAGCCTCTACCACTGTACCTCAAGTACAGACCTCACTTCCCAACAAGCTCATAGCAGTATCGTTGTGGATATCAACAGTAAATAACATTGTTCATCCAACAGCAGTTGCCAATGAAGTCAAAAGCCTGTTTCCTTCCTTAGCTTTAGTGTTTTAGGACAGCACTCTCCACCTCGCACCCTACCCACCTGACAGGAAGATTTAGCCAAGGTTATGAGCTCTGCTGATAAGCACAAGACTGTGATGTGAGAGAAGCCCAGCAGTTCTGGCTATGTGTCAAAGGGTTTACAAAATAAAGATTAGCAGGGAAGGGGCACATACATCCGAAGTGTGCTTGTAGCAGTTCAGAACTTCATAGTGCTGAAACCTCTGATTTGGTTTGGCCCCGTTGTTCTCCTCCAGCTGTATCTGCGTATTGCAGTGTTATGAGACCTGGAACAACTTACATCTGTGCATGCATACAGGTAACTGGTGGTTAGCATAGACCTGTGTGCAGAAATTAAAAGCCTCATTCCAAGAAACCAAACTCCTCCTTCTGTCTAATTTTTTATGATATCTCTTCCTGTCCCTTCAAAGCTAATGCCTAGAAAATAGCTATCTGACACTCTCCACACAGATGACAGCACATAAGATTACTGTGTAGAGACTGAGGAATTTGGGGAACCCTCCATACCCTGCCATGCCCGAGCATAGCATTACAGTGCAGGACAGCAGAAGGGGTGACTTGGATACTAGTTTCCAGACATACTAAGAACTTGCAGATCCTTTTTGGAATTACATTGAGCCTGCAGACCCCTAGCATCTTTGACCAGAAGGGGATTTTACTTCATATCTGTAGGCAGGCAAGTTCAAAAACGTTGGCTGTATTTCCTTCATCCTTGCCTGCATTTAGTTTTTATTGACTAGAGCTGTACAAAGAAGTGCACAGTAGAACTCATTTGAAAAGCAAGTGATATGAGAAATTATTTTGGTTCTTCAAAGAAACCACAAAAGTTATAAGTATAACTCATACCCACCTTTTCATTCTTTCAATTCAAACCACTTGTGCAGCTGGCTATCTGCTGAAATACCTTTCCTGCTCTTCATATGCCTTTGCTCTTCATGCTCTAGCTCCATGCAAGAATTGTTGCAGGGCTTGTTGGTGCTCTGTTCTCTCTCTGGCATACGATATTTGGCATGCAGCATATTTATGACAGAATGTTAGACCGAGGTGCAAATGCAGATCGAATCTTTTCATCTCTCTTCTTCACATATGAAAAAGCTTGACAGCAGATTCAGTAGAGGCTAGGAAGGAATCCCCCCCGTTTGCATGGCACATCGCATTGGCTGCATGCATTAGACAGAGAGAAGTTTTCTTCTGAGGCAACATTGCCGAAGGCAGGTTGCTAGGCTTGATAGATTAAAGACATGAACCAAAACAACAACGCTGTGTTCTCATGTTAATCGTCAGGCTGTTCTCGGGCCTGTAGTTTTAAATTTGGCTGAACTGAGGATCAGGGGAACAGGGCTTGTTTTGTCACATGATTTTTAGTGTTCGCAGTAAGCTGTTAACAAGCTCTGGCAGATTTACGGTCACTAGACATACTTCTGCAAACACATTGTTTACAATTACAGCGAATTCACAGGGCAATGACCACAGAGGGATTGCTCACTATGGCTGGATGTAATGTACATTATCATAAAGCCGTAAAAGAGTTCCTGGGCTGGGCTCTCGCAGCAAGCTCCTGCTGAAAGTAGTGGCTAGCTGAGCAGTGAACCTTAAACTGGAGGCACAGGACTGGTGACTTCACCCATCCAGTGTTCAATGTGTGGTCTTAAGGAGCTATAAAAACATACTCTTTAAAATTACAGTGGTAATATCTTGTAACTACTGGAAAGATGAACTTGCACTTTAATGCTTAAATACAATGAAAAACAGTTATGAGCTAATATTCTCATTTTTCCCTTTCCTTCCTTTTAAAAATTTTTTTCTTTTCTTTCCTTTTTTCTTTTTTTTCCCTTTACTTTTTCTTTTTTCTTTCCTTTTTTTTTCTTTCATTTTTTTCTTTCCTTTTTTCTTTATTTTTTCTTGTCTTTCTTTTCCTTCCCCCCCCTTTTCTTTCCTTTTTTCCTTTCCTTTTTTCCCTTTTATTTCATTTTTCCTCCCTAGCATTTTAAGATATCTCTCCAAGTATTTATCCATAATAAAAGCATATCTTTTTCTTTTAGTTTTTATGTTTGTTTTTTTTTTAAACAAAGTTGCTACATTCAAAAGGCTAAATTAAATTAGCAATCAAGCAATAGTGCTAATATTAGCAGTCTTGGTGTTTTGAGAAAGATCACAGAATCACAGAAACATTGAGGTTGGAAAAGCCTCTCAGGATCACCAAGTCCAACCAATACCCATACTCTACAAGATTCACCCTAAACTGTAGCCCCAAGCACCACATCCAAATGACTTTTAAACACATCCAGAGTTAGTTGGTGGCTCAAGTCTGGACTCAACACCTCCCTAGGCAGCCCATTCCATTCTGTGGAAAATTTTTTCCTAAGATGTTCTCAGTTAGAATGTACAAATATCACAGAGAGACAGAGATGGCAAAAACAGCCCAATGAACTCCTAAATAACCTGTTAAGATAACACCCATCATCAAAATGTGCCTGTTCCCATCTTTTGAAAGCCTGTTCCACCATCCCGTACCGAAACCTTCCCCTGTTCACAAAAAAGAGAACCCATTCTCGGGTTGCAGATTCTCTTTCAACTAGGAAGTTCTGAAAATTATTTGCATGCTACTGCCACTTTGGTAAGTTAAATAAAAGACAGGGAAATTCAGTTAAAAGCAGATGCTTTGTTATAATTTGCCATTTTTCATCTGTTTTGTGGCTGATACTGATAACCGATTTGTTAAATTGACTTGGCAGGTGAAAATTATTTTTTAAAGTATCACTCTGTGATTCAAAATAGTAAATAAGTGAATAAGCAGATAAAACCCTGAAATAATCAAAGCTGTGAGGCATTATGAACATTTCTTAGTGTTTCCTACACTTAACCTACCAACCATCATATCTGTAAACTAATATTACAGCTGATTTAATTCCATCACTTATCCCTGAAGAACAGCTCCAAGATTCTGACCTATTGCAATGTGACATCATAGATTGATTTATTTACACTTTTTAATCTTAAAAAAAAAAAATCAAGCAATAAATCAGAGCTAAAAAGACAGACTTCCAATGAATTCAATTAAGTGTGCAGCTCCAAAAGAACTTTCCTGAGTCTGTCACTTCCGTATTACATAAATAGGATAGTAGCATGGTTTAAATAATCTGAACATTAGTTCATTCTGTTTCCATGGTCAAGCCAACATAAAAAATTGTTATTCTACCTGTTCTTGTGGACAACAGCTAGTTTGTTCCTTTGTAAATTCTGCCAATCCTTGAAAAAACTAGTCTGGCAGCCAACATTGAGGAAAAAAACATTTAAAAATAGGCAATTGCTTTAAAATAGTACTAAATATGTGAATATTGTACTTAAAACAGCCCATACTGAGGTCTCTAAAATGAACTATCTCCTGAGTTTGAGGGTAACTAATTTTCATTGCTTTTAAAGGAATAAACTGTGAGCTGGAAATAGATGAATGCTCATCACAGCCGTGCCTGAACAACGGGACCTGCCATGATTCCCTGGGTAGCTTTGCTTGCTCCTGTGCACCAGGCTTCCTTGGCCAGCTCTGTGAAACCAACATTGATGAGTGCGTGAGCCAGCCATGCCTCCACGGGGGACAGTGCACAGACCATGCTAATGGGTAGGTCTTCTACAGCTGGGTAATGCTAATTTGCTCCTCTGTTTACAGACAGGAATGCTTAGGAGAGTCTGCACTGCCAGGTAGCTGATTTCATTTCAAATTGGGGATTTCAGTTCAAGAGGGACATAGAGCTGATTGAGAGAGTCGAGCGCAGAGCCACAATGATGATTAAAGGAATGGAACTTCTCTCTTATAAGGAAAGACTGGGCGAGCTGGGGCTCTTCAGCTTGGGGAAGAGGAGACTGATAGGAGACCTCATGAATGTTTATAAAGATGTAAAGGGTGAGTGCCAGGAGGATGGAGCCAGGCTCTGCTCAGTGATGCCCAATGACAGGACAAGGGGTAATGGGTGGAAGCTGAGGCATAGGAAGCTCCATGGAAATACAAGGAAAAAAATTTTCACTGTGAGGGAGAGGGAACACCGGAACAGGCTGCCCAGGGATTTGTGGAGTCTCCTTTTCTGGAGATACTCAAATCCCTCCTGGATGCATTCCTGTGTGATCTGCTCTAGGTGATCCTGCTCTGGCAGGGTGTTTGGACTGGATGAGGTCCCTTCCAGCCCCTGACATTCTGTGATTCTGTGATTTCACTCCTTGGTTCTGCACTGATTTCAGTTTAAATCTGAAAATTTATTAAAGAATGTAAGTCTGGTCTCAGAGCCAATAGGACAACAAAATGTTTATGGAAAGAACTGACCAAAACATTATAGAATGGTAAGGTTGGAAGGAGACCTCAAGGATCATCTAGTTCCAACCCCCTGCCATAGACAGGGACACCTCCCACTAATACAGGTTACTCAAGGCCTCGTCCAACCTGGCCTTGAACACCTCCAGGGAGGGAGCAGCCACAACCTCCCTGGGCAACCTGTGCCAGTGTCTCACCACCCTCACTGTAAAGAACTTCCTCCTAACATCCAGTCTAAATCTTCCCTCTGCCAGTTTAAACCCATTGCCCCTTGTCCTGTCATTGCAAGGTCTTATAAATAGTCCCTCCCCAGCCTTCCTGTAGGACCCCTTCAGATACTGGAAGGCTATTAATTTTTCACCTTTGTACTTTAAATATTTACAATGCGTTGTTTGTCTGGCCCTGAGGTTTGTCATTTAGAAATGAATTCTGGTTTAGCACTCATCAAACTTCAGCTTCCAAAAAAGGTGTGAGAGTGCATAAAAGTGAATTTGCCAATAGCAGCTGCCTGCACTGACAGGCAGAATCATTGGGAGAGACAGAGAAAACCTGCAATAAACTACTAACCACAGTAATAGATATCATTAGAAAATGTGTCAGGAACTTTACAGGCAAATACAACAACAGCTCCTTATTCAAAACAATCTGCAGTCCATGGCCAAGGGAAAAAATAATATAAAGAGAATACATGACAACAGAGAAGAGAGCTACTCCACCTACTGTTAACAGCCCTACACAGAGAGCCAAGCACAGCCTAGGCAACCAGAGATCTGGCATTCATTCACTGATGCTGGCTCTGCATACTCAGCACAAGATTCCCAAACTAAAACCACATATGTATAGACTCAATCTGAAAGTTCCTAAGTGTATTCACTAGTGTAGTATTTGTGCATTTTCCAGTTTTCATAAAGCAGTTTTGAAGATTTCAGTGCCTCAGAAATCATTCCAAAAGTCAGTTCAGCAAGAAGCATGTTTGCCTTGAATGCAAGGTGGAAGAGATCATGTTCTTGGAATGAGCTTTTGTAAGCGTGGTTAAGATGGCATCAACCTTGTGGAGCTCTTTTTCAGCAGAACTGAATGACTCTGAACAAGACAAAGCAATTTACTCTTTCCCAGGGTAGCTAAAGCATGACAGCAGGGACAGGGAGCTCACCTTGCACCTAATTAGTTCCGCATACCCACTTAGTGACCTGCAAGCCTTTTGAGGATAATGCATGAGATGAGCAACTGGGATCCTCATTCAGACCAGACTTAATCCGACTCATATTTCTCCAGCTTTTAAAGCTGAGGTACATGTAAGAGCAATTTTAATTGGCTTGTAATACTGCAGGATATCTGGGGTTCTTACTGCATTTGTTACATGATGAAAAGGGCCGGACAACAAAGCAATTCAAAGCAGAAGGCTGTCTAGCAATTTCCTTTCTTTTCTGTACTTTTTAGCCTAGATAAAGAACTGTAGTCTTTAAACAGTAGTTTTCTGACTGATGCTACAGTACAGCTGAGGCTTTTGTGTGTAACACCAGCTCTCACAGAAATGTGCCATGCAACAGATGTAGCATGAAAAGCCATACATGCAAACACCAAATTATTTCCCAAATTTCAGACCAACCTTCCAGTCATGTTCCATAGATGCAACAAAGTGGAACTTGATATCTTAAAAAAACAGCTGCATGTTATTGTACACTTTTTATTCAAACTCAACAATAGGTGCCTTAGTTGGAGCAACAAAACCAGCTGTGCACAGGCACAGAGGATATCTTTGCATGCTCCAAGCCTTTTTTCCATCAGAAAATTTCCAAGGACCTTCAGTGTTCTTTTGACTGCATAGAAAGAACATCTGCACATACTGCTTTCTGCATATTGTGAGAATATCGAACAAAAAGGCCCAAAATATGTTAGGTACAGTATCTAAGAATATTTTAGTAGAAAAAGGCATCTGCCTACTTGGTCATAGCTTGCCCACAAGCAGGACACCCTCCAGAATCCCTGAAGGTCGACAGCAATGTCAGACACTTAAGGATGCCTGAGAAAAATGGTACCCAAGTGGGGCTTCACTTTAAGCAGTGAGTTGTGAATATGCCTTGCTTCTCCGTGACTATCAACCAAAGGGAAAAGGAGCATGGACTAAGGCAGAAACAAAGTCTTTCACCACAAAGCTGAGGAGCACCAAACTGAAGACACATGGAAGAAATGTGTGAAAAATACAGCAGAAGAAAGAGACTTCTGTTTTGAGAACATACCTTGGAATGAAAATTATTTTTCTCATTCACATCTTCCTCATTACTTTTTATATCCAAAATTCAAATGCCCTCTGGTCTAAGTCATCTCCGATTTTAAGAATTATCCATGCACTAGTAATAAACTGGCCTGCCAGAAGTTTCTGCTCATGTACACTTAAATAGTGCAGTATAAAGTTCACAACTTTTGGTCTGTAAGACTGCAGAAGCCACTTGTTCTCTGATCTTATGTTCAACCATTTCACTTTCTCACTATGTATTTATTCCAAGCCTAAGACTTGGGCATTAAACACAGAAACTATCAAATTATACTTACCTCTTGTTTAGCAAGATTCCTCATGACTGCAATTGTATAACAACCAGCACATCATTTTTATGTAAAATAAAAAAAAAAATGCAACCAGCACATCATTTTTATGTAAAATAAAAAAAATATGTAGGGAAAATTTTGTTTCTGATCATTATTATTGTACAAAACTCATGCAAACATGCACATTTAACCTGGTTGTCTTGCAAAGGCCAGTCTTATGACACTTACAAGGTGGCCTCATAAATTACTACCTAGGCTTAGCGTTATGTATTTTATAATAATTAGGTCCCTGAAATAAAAACACAAACCAAGAACCCCAGGTATTAGTGATTATCCTCACATGATTCATTTACCTGCACTAGTCATTTACTTCTAAACACGTAATAGTAACATTGCTATCAAAAGGAAGCTCTTATTACTGTTATTACTGGAACTATCAAAGTAATTGACATTTTTGTTCCAATGTAACAATAAAGTACTGTTTTTCATGTAAGAGGAAACATCACATAGTTGAGGAGCAGAATCTGCCCCAAATTTTTGCTGGTCATTGTCTACCAGTCCAAGAGAAAGGGATACTAATAATTCCCTTTTCATGGTAAGCCTACAAAAATTGGCTTGGAAATGACAAAGTATTTTCCAAAAATGAAAAAAAAAAAAAAAAAAAAAAAAGAAAANNAAAAAAAGTAAAAAAAAAAAAAGTAAAAAGAAAGATAAATCCATAATTAGAAGACATCTGTCAAAACTAATCTAAATTCACAAGCAAGTGTTTTTTTCCTCAGACAAAACCACAGATTTCAGGAAAAAGCTAATTGTTGGTTCCAAATGTCTGCAGTTTCTTCTTGAGCACCAGATGGTGATCTTGAGTCTGGACTCAGTCCTGCAAGCTGCTAGCCAAAGCTACTCGAGAAGCCTGCAGAGGATTGGAAATAAAGCCCAGATCTCCTGACTTCCAGCTAGAGTGACCATTGCATTCTGTGTCGCAGGTACACATGCAATTGCGCTGGTACTGGATTTATGGGCCTGCACTGTGAGACCCGAGTTCCCTTATGCTGGTCACAACCATGCTACAATAACGGCACGTGTGAGGACAACGCTGACAATTACACATGCCACTGTTGGGCTGGTAAGCTCCAAGTTCTCCTATAAACACTCTCTTTCCTTGTATAGCAGATATGTCCTCATTATTTTGCTGATACAATAAAACACTAAAGCTGCATAACCTTAAAAATATTCAATGGGCTTCACTCATCATGAGTCAGAGCCCTATGGGCGAGTTAGTCTCTTTTCCAGCTAAGGATTGACTTCGCTGCACAGCAGAAATGGGCAAACCCCAGAAGTCCCAGTATTATGGAGTCAAGACATGAGATAGGTCAACGTTGGGATCCATCTTCCACTTGATTAATCCTTCAACCCATGAACCAGTGCTGTAGCTCGCCCTTTTTTAGTCTTCATTAACATGACCTTTTAATCAGTGTAAAATAGATTTTATGCTGGGAAAGTCTTCATATCAGTAGTGCAAGTTTTTCTGTCTAGCAGTGTAGGGTTAAATATGCTGGTCTGTGTGCTCCTCTACCAGCAGTGTTCCAATATCCAGCTAAAGGTCCCATGCCCCAAGTGGGGACATCCTGAGCTCCTGTGAGGTTCTGTGAGTGTTTCAGCACACGGACTAACTAAAAGACATCTCTGTAAAAGGTTTAACATCTCTGTCCTTACCAAGGATGCAGGAGTACAGCACGCTGTAAGTAAATACCACAGTCTCATGCTACGTGGTTCTTTGTGCATTAGAAATAGAAAATTTAGGCAGAATCTTTACTATTTTCCAGAAACTAGGGAGCTTTGTGGCATCTCAGACTCCCAATAAAGCTCTTTACAAATACTAAATAATTTATACTTCCTGCCCTCCTCTGTCACAGGGAGGTGGTGCAAAAGAGGAAGAAAACACAACCTGAAAGCATATCTATGCTGCAATGCAGCATTGCCTTGTTATCCACTTTCTTAAAATCCCCTGAAGTCCGTGCAGCTCAACCAAGTTCAGTTAGCTAATGCAGAACAGCCACGTCTGTGTTCTGCTGCCAAGTCCAGACAAGGAGCTGCAAGGAAACTTTCACAATCTTCCAGTGCAGGAAAGTCTGAAACCAAGTGTATATTCTCAATAGTATTTTTTGATGTGGCGTAAACCAATAGCACATCAATGAAGTGTGTTCTCGTGGCTCTCCGCAGGCTATGCGGGTTTCCACTGCGAGGAGGACATTGAGGAGTGCAGCAGCAGCCCTTGCCTCTCTGGAGGTGACTGTGTGGAGCTCTCGTGGGCCAGCCTCTACGGCATCGTCCCAGGCCTGCCACCAGCCTTCAGCTACGACAGGGCCGAGGGCTACATCTGCAGCTGTAAGGCAGGCTTTACCGGTAAGATTCTTTCGGTGGCAGCTTAGGAAACGTTGTGCTGCAGTATTCAGTTGTTCAGATAGGGATGGAAATACGTCTTTAAAAGCAGTGATGTATTTTAAGGTGCCATAGCGCAAGGGCTCCCTCTGGTGGTCACCATACATACGTCTTAGTAGTGAGTCGTGTGGAATAAAGGGCCTGGTTGCACGCTTTGGGAGCACAGCAAGAGAGCAGCAGGCTCCAAGTACGGACCCTGCGGTGGCCCAGGCAGCAGGAGACTCTTCCACGACCTGCAAAACGTCATCATTCGCAAATGCACCTTCGGGTAGCAGGTGTTTTATCATCAGGTTGTAATTGACTATGCACAGGTTTTATGCTGCATGAGTGAAAACAGTGATTAACAAATCAGAGAGTATTTTCATAAAACGACCATGAAACAACATTTCCAACCTTTCAGAATTTCTGTCTGTATATTCCTTGTGTAATTCTACACAGCAGAAACACTTTGAGAACAAGGCAACATTTTAGCATTGCAGTGCCTTGGTGATATTCTACAGCCTAAACTAATTTCAAGTTGTGTGCATAGCTGTGTTGTTAAGGGGGAAAAAAATTATAAAGGTTACAGATAACCATAATCCTAAAAAGGCATGTGTTAAGATTTGCATTTGACACAGCCTGAATATTTAGCACTGCCACAAACAAGGTGAATTTGGATTGTACACTTCTGGATCTACAGTATTTTTTGTCAACTCATTTTCTTGTTCATTCTGAAAGAGAAAATAATTAGTAGCTGGATTAATTTAATCAGCCTTCAGTTTCTCATTCCATTCATCTCCTGGGCAGCTTATAAACCTTCCTGTGTTTCCCAGCGAGTCTCCAACACAGCAGGTACAGAAGTATATGGAGACCACAACTTTTACTCCAATTCCCAATTAAATTTTCTTCAAAGTGGCATTGAAACTTGTTTGCTTTCATTCCATCCCTTCCTCTTAACTGTCCTTCCCTATCCCGTCACTAAGTGTTGCTGTCGGTCTTTTGTTCTGCCAAGAGTATAACACGAGGTTTCTGCTAAGGCCCGTGGTATCCCCCAGGCTGTCCTAAGCACCTTTCCTCTTCACATGCCTTATTTCTCTTTGCTTCCATCCAGTGAGGTCCAGCTCTGAAGGTTCTTTTCCTCCCCTGTTGCCATAATTGAAAATTCTGTTCTGAAAGACAACCCAGAAGGTGTTTCCTCATTGTCCTTTATTCTCTCATTTCCTTATCAATTGCCTTCACCTGCCTCGTTTGCTGGATTTTGGGCAGCTTTCCACTGGTTTTATTCGTGTAGAGGAGTCTTTTACTCCCCAGAGAGTACATGCAGAGTCTAACTGGTCTGAAAAAGGAGACCCTGAAATTCTGCTGTCTTCATATGTAAATTAAATTACATTTAAAAAACCCCACCTTATCTAAGTTTAGCTATCTACATACCTGCTGGATGTTATATGTAAGTTTCATTAAAAAACAAACAGACAAAAGAAGTTATTCTTACCAAAACATGTACCCAGACAGCTGGAGGCATGAAAGAACACAGTCTGCATGTGAGATGTAATATGCTGCAAAATAATGGCAAAATGAAGTTAATTTTCTTAAGCTTGTCAACTCCTTCCCTGCCTTTGTTTTTTCAGCAGGGTGTAAATTTTAAACTCTTTCTTTTGCTTTTGTCTTTCTTTTTCTATGTGAGATAGAGCATTGTCAAGCAATTGGTGCCTAGCATCCTAGGCTTCCAAGTTTTGCTCTAAAAACCCTTAGGTACAATGCAGCCAACCTCCCCAGTCCCCCCAGTACTACTGTGCATTTCTCTCTGGCTCTTCTCCTTCCCCCAGCTCATCTGGAAGTAGAAAGTGCTCAAAATGAGCTTCAGCCTCCTTGTATGTCAGAAGCATTGACACCAGAAGCCTATGGAGTGAAGTGGAAACATTCACTTCTGATGGTGATAAGTGATTTTTCCAATTCTACCTGAATTTGTAGTAAATAAGCCCCATAGTTTACCAGGAATTAAAGAAAATTCAGGATTAAAGTTGATAGCAGTAATATGATTCAGTTAGCAGATGAATCCCTGATCAGGACCATTCACTATATGGGTGCTTATGTAATGCATATAAAATAGCAATCAACTTGACAAAAGGTCGTATCCTTTCATCTGGGTATTAGTACCTTTCATTGGCAGGCAAGTCCTACATTTCTGTGGCTATAGGTCAGGAGTTCTTTCAGCCTTACCACTTGATTGTTGTATGCACAATAGGTATAAAGACTCAGATTTGTATTGAAACATGACCAAAAAAAAAAAATCTTTAATAAATCACATGCAGTATTATATTATGCCTCTTTCCTCAGTAACACACTCACAGAGTAATATGAAGACCCTGCATTGTCAGGGACTGATCTGAAAGCCACTGGAGTCAATGGAAAGATATTGTTAAATGGAGAATGGTTGCATCTTTGAATATACTGTATAAGACTGCAAACAAATGACTGTAATTCAACTGAAAAAACTAAGAACATCTACCCTTGAGACTACAGTTTCAGCACAAGGGCAGGAGATTATGGAGCCTAAATACATGCCTACATCAGGGTAAAATATTTCCTCACCCCTCTGGGAGGAAGCCATAAATACTACCTGGCAGTGTCTTGGTATAGATAGGTGATTGAAAAATAGCGGTCCTAGTAAGAGTCTTGTAAGGAACACATCTGCAAACAAAATGATTTACACAGTTTGATTCTTAAAAATAAAAGTCTGGATGCTTTTTTCACAGGTAGAAACTCTTTGAGGCCACAGGATACATGCCTTTGCCCAGATCCAAGGCAGAAAATTTCTGCAAAGAGTTCTACAAAGAGTTAAACTTCTCCAGCTCCGTTAAATCAAAGAGTTTGGGGATACTTAGATTTCAAGAGGTTTCAGTACTTGTGCAGTAGCAAGCCCTAGATTGTTTATATTACCTTATTCTGCTGCCCCCCCCCCCCCAACTCCGGCACAAGAGTACTTTTACTAGATTGGGCTTTCACTGAAAGGGCTTGTGATTTGTTACTGCTAGCTAAAGGCAGTAGTTACCCTACAACTGTATCCTTTCATACCATGGATATATTGTATTGCTCTAACACTGCTTTAAAAAAAAAAAAAAAAGACTGTTATTTGAAAGGTTAAAATTTCACTTTGCTCAGGAAAACATGTGGGAAAGGAGGAAGGCAGAGCTGTGGACTTGGTAGTGACTCATTTCACCAGGTTGTAATAAACTTAACACCATGTCAAAATTAAAGAGCTTCTGAACTCACAAGGTCTATCAAGTGGCACATTCCAGTAATGAACTGAGCCCGAAGAGCAGTGAGTGTGCAAAGCAGACAGGTCCTGCTTCCCGCATCTTGAAAGCTGTGCTGCCCATGGTCTTCAGTTCTGCTAGCAGGGATGAAGCCCATCCATTTTGCCTCATCAGAACGAGTGTGAGAGGAGCAGTGCCCGCTAAGCCATCTGTAGGCAGGGTGCCTGCTGCCTGACTAAAATGCTGACAAGAGCTGGCTGCTGAGGACCTTACCACTTCTGATGTCTTGTTATCTGCTATGTGCCAGCTGTGCCACCAGCACTGCTCCTTGCTTTGGCATCATAAATTCCTAAGTGTTTCTTGGCCTTTTCGTTTATTTGTCTTCTGTTTTTCCCCTTTAAATTCCCTTGGCCCTTTTCCCAGTCTGTTGGACTGCTGCAAGAGAAAATTATATGATCAGACTGGTGTCGTATGTGTATTGAATTCCTGACATATGCATGGGGGAAAGAAACTGTCTCCTGGAGCCAGAAGCCAGAAGATGAGGCAGATAAATGGCCAGTATGAGAGAGTACTGAACACTCAACTAACTAAAGAAAGCCTCGACCCAGTTACTGACCTGTGAGCATCATGGGAACAGTGCTTAAAGACTGGATCATTTGGACTCTCATTCTGCACTTTAGCACACGGGCCACCAGAGTCCTGGTTCCCTCTGCTTCTTTAGATACAGACCACTCAGCAGACAACAGTGTAGACTATGTTTCAGCCAGCCGCACTCCTCTCCCGCAGCCTGTGACAGTATTACACAGACATAAATAATATTTATGAATAATAGATAGGACAGTAGGCACATTATCACTAACTTGGAAATCTTAAAATACATACATATATTTTTGGTTTCTATATATTGTAATTTGCCTTCTTAACCTTTAGTACAATGATCATGGAGCTGCCATGTCTCTTAGATATGTAAAGTGATGTGAATCTTACAAAAATGAATAGGAAAATTCTCTCATCTTGTCCCCAGGCTCCCGTTTTTTTTTCTTCATTTCCTCCTCTGTTCTTCAGCTGTTCACATGAAGGTGCTCAATCATTCCTCCATTGCTCCAGGTTCATTAATTTTATTCCATAGCAAATTGCCAGAGTTTAAAAGGTTATTTTCTTTTGATCCTAATGTCTTAGAATAAAAGACTGTTCAAGGAAAGAATGAGAGTAAAAAAGAAGAGACACAGAGAAAAAACAATTTTAAAATTAATGTTCTGTGGGCACTATTCATCTTTTCAGTGGGACTCAGGCTTCTCCCACAGGCAAGGCAGACACTCAGGTTCCAAATCAAGAATTAAGTCTGGAGGTACTGTTCACTAATTATTATTCCCACACAAGCAAAGGTTCAGGGAGGAAAATACTGCCACTATCAAGTACCCATTTAAGGTTAGCTAGTTTAAGGAGAAATTACACTTGTGCTGCAAAACACGAAAATGTATCATTATTTTCTGAGCATAGGAAAAAAGTTACTGCCATCTTAGAGATATTTCTACAGTACTACCCTATCTCTGTTCCAGACTGTGATCTCCATGTATTCCTGTGATCAAAAGCACAGAGGGGAAGGAGGAGGAAAACCCTACATACACACCCCCATCCCCCCCCCAAAAAACCCTAAAACCCAAAAAATCAATTAATACTTCTTCCATATCTACTAAAGCCACTCATCTAGAAAGAATATTTGATTAGGCTTTTTAATGATTCTATCTGCTAATACTAGCTAAAATTTCTTCAATCCTTAGCACCCTGGTAAGGAAACATTCACGTTGCCATTAGAATGGGTTCCTTCTCAGTTTTCTCCTCTTCCTCTACTTTTGTCACAGAGTTCTTACTTATCCTCCCTTTTCATGATATACCTATGTATATGTTTTAATGAGAAATATATTTTACATGAGAAACATCTCTCCTCTTCTTGTCATAAGTTGCATGGGAAATACAAAGAGGTCACAGCCATCAGTTCTGCGCTATTCAGCACCAAAAGAATGCACAAATGTGAAGATATTTTGGGTTGGGGTATTTTTGAGTTATACAAAATTAAAACACTATCAAGCATCCACCAATATAATTTTCAGAACATGTATACAGTTTTATGCTTTAAAATGTGACAGTTGATCCATCATTACTATGATCTATTTTCTCTAGTTACACTGATATGTTAAGTTGTATAACGTAGTCCGACATGATTGACAGAGCCTGCAAGCAGTGGATATTTTGAATCTGGCACATCTCTCAATGTTAAATAGTGTTGCACAAAACCACTTTTTAGCATGAAAAGCTTTTTTCCTTGAAGGGAAGGAGGAGGGGATGAAAGGCTTTTAATCCATAAGTTCCCAGATCCTGCAACGCACAGACAGATAATGTCCTTACATTTAAGGAACCTGTAAGTCCAGTACCTGGCAGAAAATGCAAGTACTTGGCAGCAAGAATAACACTTGTCAAACACCTATTATTTTCCTGACACTCATTCCTGGTGGGTCGTTTCTGATTGACAACTTGTTAAAACCAGGGCAAATATCCAGTAAGAATTTTCCTTCTCGGACCTTGTTCAAGCTCTGCCTACTTACCTTGTGATTTCTTTCTTAATTCTGTGAATAAACCTTCCATAGCCTTTTTAATTGGCACACCTCAGATATTTACAGTCTCCTACCTTTTGGCTGGACTTGTGGACCCACACAGTTCTGTCTTTCCCTATTCAAAACCTCGCTGGCCTTTTCATTTCTTGTTTGCTTTGCCCAGCCCAACATGCTGTGCAACCTGAAACCAAATGTAAGACTCATTTTGCCTTACTCTTTCTGTTGCAAACCCAGTAATCTTCATTTCCCTAACAAACTGGAAGTACTGTGTATCTTCTGATACACATCCTACACAGACATTCTGTGTATCTAAACCATCTCAGCATTACACATAATCCTATGTTTCCTAAAGAAAGGCATTTCTTCCATATCCACATGTATTCAGTGGCAAAGATATCCCCTAAAGAAAGCAGAGTGTGGTCCAGGTGATCACAGAATCACAAGATTAACCAGGCTGGAGAAGACTTTAGAGATTATTGAGTCCAACCTGTCACCTAACACCTTCTAATTAAACCATGGCACTAAGTGCCTAATCCAATCTCCTTTTAAACATCTCCAAGGATGGTGACTTTGCCACCTCCCCATGTGGCCCATTCCAATGCCAATCACTCTTTCTGTGAAGAACTTCTTCCTAATGTCCAGCCTAAACCTGCCCTCGTGCAGCTTGAGACTGTGTCCTCTTCTTCTGTGACTGGTTGGCTGGGAGAAGAGACCAACCCCCACCTGGCTACAACCTCCTTTCAGGTAGTTGTAGACAGCAATAAGGTCTCCCTTGAGCCTTCTCTTGTCCAGGCTAAACAACCCCAGCTCCAGATAATCATCCACAAATCATGGTGAAATCAGAGGTACTGCACATAGTAATCTGACATCGGAACTTTGCTGCTTTCTTAAGAAATCGATTATCCATCTCAGGAGCTACTTTCCAGCCTGTGGTTTTTAGCATTGTGTTGTATACATCTGCATTTTTTCAGCTGAATTACAGTCAAATTGCAAAGGCGAACAGATGCACAATTTTTCCCCAAGCAGAGATTAACTTTCTTTAGATCTATAGATCTTACAGTTTTCACTAATCTGGAGAAGGTGCTTAACAGGTAGACAGTAAAGAGAAGACCTGTGCTAATGGGTTTTACTTCCTTAATACATTCTAATTTATGGAATACTTAAGGTCAAATGTCAAGTGATAAACAAAATGACTTAATTTAATAGTTTGGTGTTTTGCTTAACAGATGATTTTGAAAACAGCCTTAATAATCTCACCATTCAGAACTCCATTAAAACCCAGTTTATTGGTAATACAGTAAATTATACAACCAAACATTTAAGAGGCATTACTTTTCTTTTCTCCTCATAAGGAGGAACTCAGCAGTGACACTGGAGAAGGTGCAGGCATTCAGACAGAAATAGCACACAGGCAAGTAGTTCTGAACCATATGCATATGTGTAGAGATGTGTGTATACACACACACACACGTGCTTCTACACACATATATATATGTGTGACATATATAATAGCTGCTTCAGAGTACTTTATTGCTCTGCTGATAGAAAACCTTTAATCACTAATTAAAAAGGTTCATGACTTTCATCATTTCTGTTTAGAAGTGTGCAGTTTTCTGGCTGGAGTGTTTTGTGCTAGGAATGAAAGATTTGTCTTCATTCTTTCCTGCAAGATTTGCAGCATGCCATGCATATGTTTATTAATATGCAAAGTTTATGCTGGTCTTCATTACTAATTAACTACTTTAATTGCATGGCTTCTGACAGTGGGAACTGTGTGATGTTTGCACACCAAACCTGTACGTATTCACTATGAAAGTAATATTGGTCTATATTCAGATAAAAAGATGCTGAGTAAACTTGTTTAAGACTAAAGTATGCAGACTGCTATTATCTTGCTATGGCATCAAGCATCAATGCTATAATGACATTCACCATTCTTGTAGAGTTTGGTTTTTTTTTTGTTTTTTTTTTATGTAGCATAGCTACTGTGTTTTTGCACTCACAGATATTTTACATGCCTTTCAAATACCATTTCTCACATATAAACATCCCCAAATAACCCATGGCAGTGGGGTAGCTTTCTTCTTCATCCTTGGTAAAGGACTTTCCCTGGTAAACTGCTATTTTTATTACACACACACTCCCCTCCACCCCCCAAAAAAGACCAAAAATACAACAACCAAACAACCAACAAACCAAAACCCCAAAGGATAAACTGCCCCAATATTTGAAAACTCGCCATTTGTTTGAACTAGCAGAATTCTTTTTTTGGTACCATCAGAGCTCTGAGACATAGAAGAGCTTAAGTTCTCTACACTCCTCCTGTACCTAGTAGCCAGTAGAGGGAGCATGAAATACCATCTGCGTGTAGCATCTGCTACACATTAACCAAATCTAGTTATAGCTGATATTTTAATGCAATCACTACACCATGATCTGAAATATATAATTTCACAGAATCACAGAATGTCAGGGGCTGGAAAGTACCTCAAAAGATCATCCAGTCCAACCCCCCTGCCAGAGCAGGATCACCTACATCAGATCACACAGGAACGCATCCAGGCAGGTCTTGAATATCTCCAGAGAGAGATATTCCACAGCCTCCCTGGGCAGTCTGTTCCAGTGTTCTGTCACCCTCACAGCAACAAAACTCTTTCTCATGTTTCCATGGAACTTGGAACCTGTGTCCCAACTTCCACCCATTGCCCCTTGTCTTGTCATTGGGCATTGCCAAGAAGAACCTGGCTTCCTCCTCTTGGCATTTGCCCTTTACATATAAATGTTGATGAAGTCAGTCCTCAAGTCTCCTCTTCTCCAAGCTAAAGAGACTTTGTGATGAAGACTCTTTGCTAATTCAAATTCTTAACGTAGATTTTTGGCTTTTGCATGAAACAGGCTGATTAGCAGAATCTTGCATGTGGGATTCAGGGATATTGGTCTTTGGCCAGTCATGCAAAGGTCACTCAGGGCTGTAAGAGCTATGGAAGAAAAAAGCACTATGCTTTTAAGTGCAGAAGAGTAATCTGATGATACAGATCAGGGCTATTCCTAGTTAAAATCCACTAGGACCTTGGAGGCTTGTTTCTTTCACAGAAAAATAGCATAATTTTCCATCACAAAGTATTAAATTTTGTTGATTATGCCACTGGTCCTGCTGATGGAGCTACTGAGGTGAAAGGAGGAAGAGGAATTTTTGTCCTGCTAAAGGCTAAACACCCACAAGAAATTTTGCATCCTCTCTTGACTAAAAAAAACCCACCAAACCCAAACAAACAAAAAGACATGAAACATTTGATTCAAGCATTGTGCAAACCATTCATGTTTTCCTCTTGATCCTTAAAATACCAGTAAAAGACTATTTCATACCCCTACATAAGGTTCCCATAATGCTAGTGACACAAATGACATCAGTTTTTAAAGCATAAAAGGCACCTCATCTAGGCTCAGAAATGTCAGTAGTAATTACAAACTTTGTTTTCAAGTATAATCGATTCTTTATTTATGGTGTGAAATGTTTTTTACCCTTTTGAACTTTCACTATTCTAAGCCAAGCAATATTGTTGGCATGTTCCTTTAAAAATAATTGCTTCTGGACTGAGAAATTGAATGTCAAGTTCCAACTTGATGTACATTAAATAAGTTACATTAATAGTCTGGCCCATAGTAGAAGTGAGTGTTTTGATTCTGGGTCTGACTTCAGGACATGACCTCTTGATCACACAGGTCAGCACAGATGGGAAATATTGAAGAGGTACCCTAGTTTGACGTGGGGAAGAAAGTGTCTTGTACTGATGTATCACAAACTGTCTGATCCATTAAACAGAAGCAATGTCAGACTCCACAGAAAATAAAGCTTAGTTGTCATAGGTCATTATGCTCTTCATAAAAAAACAAAAAAGAGTTGGAAGGAAAATAACAATGATAGAGGTCCTCAGGGCTGTCACGTACACATAATCTTCTAAACCTTCCTGAATTAACACAACCAAGCCTACATATAACAGTAAAAAAAGTCCAAATATTCTTAACTTTCACAGTATGTCTTGGATTTCCCACCTGTACCTGTTATAAAGGATTATTTAACAACATACAGCATTTTCAGTTTAAAGGCAGAACATCAATACAGCCAAGCCTCATACTTACTAGGTCTTAAGAACTGTGTGCATGAGAGCAGTCATGTCCATAAGGCCATGCAATATGTATTTCTTCAAGGGAAAGGAACAGGTGAATGGGGGAGAAGATTAAATATGCCATTTTCATTGAAAGACCATCTTCTGCTTTTAAAAATTACTTTCATTTCAACTCCTGATCACCCTCAGCCTCTCCTCATGACAGATTTTCCAATCTTTTAATCATCTTCATGGCCCTTGGCTGGACCTTCTCCAGTACATCCAGTTCCATCCTGCATCTGGGGAGTCCAGACCTGGACTTGATACGGTCTCATGAGTGCTGAGCAGTGGTGAAGATTCACCTCACTTGACCTCCTGGCAATATGCTTCCTAATACAGCCCAGGAAGCTGTCAGTCCTCTTTGCTGCAATGACATACTGCTGGCTTGTGTCCAACTTGTGCACAGGCATAGCAGAGCTGCTTTCTGGCAAGCTCTTCCCCAGCAGGCATTGGTGGATGGGGTTATTTGTCTCCAGATGCAGGACTTAGAATCATAGAATGATAAAGTTGGAAGGGACCTCAAAGATCATCTAGTTCCAACGCCCTGCCATAGGCAGGGACACCTCCCACTAGTACAGGTTACTCAAGGCCTCATCCAACCTGGCCTTGAACACCTCCAGGGAGGGAGCAGCCACAGCCTCCCTGAGCAACCTGTTCCAGTGTCTCATCACCCTCACTGTAAAGAACTTCCTCCTAACATCCAGTCTAAATCTCCCCTCTGCCAGTTTAAACCCATTGCGCCTTGTCCTGTCATTGCAAGACCTTGTAAATAGTCCCTCCTCAGCCTTCCTGTAGGCATCCTTCAGATACTGGAAGAATACAGATACTTTGCATATCCCTTTGCAGGGCTTCATGAGATTCCTGCAAACTGCTTATTTCTCTGACTGTTGTGAACCCTCGGAATGTCAGTGCAACTCTCTGGTGTATAAAGAACTCTTCCCAATTTTGTATATTCATGTATACACATATAATACTCCAATTTTAATTGATAGTAAGCAAAAACTTCACTTTAATGCTTTTGTTGGATTGCTCTTAGGAGTTTTATAGTCTGCTGGCAATTAATTATCAATGACAAGTCTTAGCTCTAAGGTCTTGTCAAGGATATAAAGAGTATGTTTGGATTCTGTGTAATAAAAATAAGCTGGCGAAGTGAGCACCAAAATTAATCGTATATGATGTACTACATAAAAGTTCTTACATGAATTGTTCCCTGATAATTATTCAGTGTTTGCCAATATGAGGAATGAGGGATAAAGCCCAGTATTTTTATGTCTGCTCATTTGTTCAATTTGCTTCTGTCTGGCTACATATTTGAATTAACTTGGGAAAGGGCTTCTGCTGATTCTGTAGGGACAACCAAATTAAGGAGAGCATGCTTTTTCCCTGGCTGACAATCAGCTTTGCACTTCCTGTAAGCAGTCTCAAAGAAAATAATGAAAGCCTAATACAGACAGGTAACTTATGCTGACAATTAGCTGCTAGAAATAGGCTGCAACTCTCAGAACCTGGCTGTGTTAACAATGCAACACTGTTGCAGTGAATCATAATGATCAATACAATTATGGCTGTAGTCAATGTCCTATGGGCACTACTTTTTCTTGACAAAGAGGGTTCAGAATCTGCTGTTGGGTCTATCTCTGAGGCCAGAAGCTCATGGTAAATCACTACCTATAGTAACAAACAAAGAAAACTAAATGCTGTATTATGACTGTCTGAACAGTTATAGAAGTTTATAAGAGCAGATAAAGAGACATGAAAAGTAACTTTAATCTAGCTAAAACACATATCCATAGCATGACCCAGCAAATTCCCCAATAAGACAACCAGCAGATCGTGGCAAGCACACACAATCTAAGCTGAAGTTCATGCTGTCCCATTGCTGCTGGGATTGTGACCTAGTAAAAGGGAAGCTAGTTTGGGTCTCACTTCCCAGCTTCAAGGTGTGTCGAGCATATGAAATGTTGGATAAGCAAAGCCATCGTTTAGACAAGTCCATACTGAAAAAGAACTAACATTGCAGGGAATATGAGAAATGAGCACTGCTGATGTAAAAAGAGGTATAATCTTTTGCCATTCCCATTCGTATAGAACTGGGCTGAAAGATCAAGATCCAAAGTCTGTGGTCTCCAGTGTATACATCTGATCTGTAGCAAGTCAAAGCTATTTACATAGGAAAGAAAGAATAATTAGGGTAGAGTTAGGTAAATAGAGTAGCTAAATAAGGTAGAATGATTGCCTTAAAAAAAGTTGTAGAAGTTGAGTCCAGGGAAGAGGACTTGGTTTTCTGTATTTAAAGTGCTGATAAATTATGAAGGAATACTCAGTGTACTCTAAACTGCTGTACACTAAAAGGTAAAGCACGAAAAACTCCTGAATTATACATGTGCATCTTGAAACCTAAAGAACACACAGAAATATACTGTAGGAACAGAAAAGTGTAATTATACAAAGCATAAGTACAGATCATATTCATGCTATTTATACAGCTCTGCTCTGCACAGCTCAAAATACACCCAGCATAAACATGTTACGCATGTTCACACATTCATATTATATATTTTTCTATTCTCAGGTCCCTATTTCGGTTAAGCTCTATGTACCCTATTAAATCTATGATTTTCTAGCCTGCTGGCTTTTTCAGTTTGTTTCGATACAGGCTGACAATGAAGCTGTGTAAATGCAGTCACTTTGGTGTGTTGTGGAGATTCACACTAGTTTTAACAAAATCAGAAGATCCTGCAAATTACTGAAATTTTTCAAAGCGCCGTTTGCAGTGCAGAAGCTGTTTCACACTAGACAGCACAGTGGCTGTGCTTGCCTACCTCAAACAAATAGGAAACAGCCAACACAAGTCCCTTTTAGAAGAAACTAGATGCAGCATACATTTGTCACTGGAGGTGTTCACCAACAGCAAGCATTCTTTTCAAGCCCTTAAGTGTTTGTAGGACTGAAAATTAATTTTTCTGAATTCAGAGTGAATCGTATGCTCCAAACACATTTTCAAGTCAATGAAACAGGAACTTGTATGATCTAATTAAACAACTCAAAGGTACTAGTTGTTTTCTCCTCCCTCTGGATATACTTCAGTTCAAATGCACACATATCATCTATACGTACGAGCTCATAAATCTACAAAGAATGTAAATCTGATCATTAATGCTTTGGATTTGAGAGTCTTGCCACAGTTTTCTAAAAGGTAAACCAAATACCTGGATTATCTATACAGTTTTACAACTTAAAGAACACAAAAAAACATACCGGAAGGAGAACATCCAATATCTTTCTTAAGCTTCCAAATATCTGGTCCCCAATCAGGTATAAACTAATCAAATTCTCCAGAATTCATTATTCCAGTTTCTTCTCTGGATGATGTCCTGACTCTTTGAGTGGAGCGCTGGAACAGATGGAAACCTTTGAAGCTTTTTTTCAATCTAAAATTTTCCATGATTCTATTTTAATTTTCTATGTTTCGTGAGTTGGCTTCTCTGCTCCAGTGCATGTGACTGTCTTTATTTAATTATAAAAATATCTATGATTAGTTTATTATATTCTTTTTTATTTCAGTCTTTTGTCTTTGCCCTTGCTCCTGTGGTCTCCTTTCTTCACTCTAAATTTTAGCTCAGACTGCTGTGTAGATCCTGTCTCTGATGAACAGTCTTTCTAAGCATCCCTCACATTTCCTACATAGCTAAGTGGTCATACACATACACACTTGCTCCTGTTACTACCCATAAATGCCTGTGTGTCTGATAAAAATGTTGTCTCAAATGCCAACACAAATATCTTTAGGGATACTGTTGATTCCTGTATTTCCATTTCCTTTTTCCTATTCAGGTTATTCTCAACTTTTTTATCTGGTTAATCTTCAAAATCTTATCTGCTTATCTTTTGTCTTAATGGTGTCCTTCTTAAATCGCCTTTGTCCACTTTAGACCGGTCACATCCCGTAATGTTGCTCTCCCTCCTCTCATTGATCCTTCCCAGATCATCCCAGTGATGTGGCCTTGGCTACAGATACATTTGTGCAACCAAAAAAGAACCACTCAAGAAGGACACTGCCTGGGAAAAGTGAGCTGCCACCATTTGATTTTCTTTCTTACCACCATCAGTCAAATGCAACAGCAGCTGCCTCTTTTACCTATATATAAAGCTGACTCTAGAAGTAGGGAAATTAAAGGAAAATGAGTGCCATGCACAGACGTATTTCTTCACCAAGTTTTTCTTTACTCCAGGTTCAGACTCTAACCTTACAATTGGATCCACATGGCCGGCTGTGTTAATCGAAATATGGGATGAAGGTGTAGGCTACAAGCCACAGTTTTGCCATGTTGCCCTTCTAGGACGTGGCCCCTTGCCATTCACAGGCCTGTGTCTGACCTCTGGCTGTGCCACTCTCACAACGCTGCCTAAGGAGTGCTTGTGGTCTGCAGAGCAGCCTCGTGGAAAAGGCTGATCTGCCCGGAAGCCAAAGTCAATGTTTAACTCAGTCTGCTGTTTCCAATATGTATAAAATAAAATAAACACAGCAGCCTGCACTAAACAACTAATCACCTACAACATGTATATGATTTCTATTTTTTTTTTCAAATGAAAACTATTTTAGGTGTGACAAAACATGTGAAACAAGTGGAAAAACACTTCCAAGCACTTTCGCTCTCAGAAAATGTCAGATGATTGAAGAGATTAAGGGATTGAGGATTTTTACTACCTTTTTTTTAAAGTCCATTTTCACTGAAAATTTAGACTAGTCTGAACCTTCAGGCCAGCAACATTTAAAAAGATTGAGTTACAGCATGCCATTCTGAAAGTAGCACGTTATGAATTCCATATCCTTCAGCTAGAGTGACATATTTAATGATTAAGCCAAATCACTCAACTCTAATTCTCTCTCCTTTTTTTTTTTTTTTTTTTCCTAGTCAGTATTAACTTTACATGTGCATTTTCAGTGCAGGAGGGAATACCAGAACAGTGAATTTGTCTGTAATAAAGAAATAACTAACACAGTCTTATGACTTCACAAAAGTAGAGTGCTATGTGAAAGGCAACGTGTGCAAATTACCCCAATGCTAGCAAAGGCTTATTATCCTACTATTTTAAAGTATCCAATTTTCCATGTGCTCCAACTCTGTCCTATAGTTTGTCCTTCACTTTACAAGAGCTATTCCTCCTAAGCCTACAACTATTACTGTACTAGATCAGGTGACTGTTCTCATGAAGTTCAATATCCAACATCAGGTAGTCCTTTACTGAAGAAAAAACAGGGGGGGAAAAAAATCCATTTACATATCCCTCACTTACTCTACACTGATGTACCTAAGAGTGAAGCCTCCTTCCTGACCTCCTTGACAACTGGTCTATACCCAGAAGCATGAGTTTTAATTACAATGACATAGAGATGGTCAATTTATTCCCTTGCGCTTACTCACTCATGAATGTGCATTTCCTCCTTCCAGCAAAGAGTAATTTCCTATTTGCAATTATCAGCACAGATGTGGCAAAGTAAGAATTTTCATGATTGCCTGCAAAGATCTGGAGCTCAGAAGAACATATACTCTGCCTGCTCTTTCCTCTGGCCTCATGGTTTTGTGACAGGTATTTCCCAAACTGTAAACTACATTTGAAGGAAGTGTTGCACACTCTTTGTCAGCAAATTCCATAAAGCATATCCTAAAGAGTATGCTGCAGTTTCAGTTTCTACGATGATTACTCCTTCCATTACTTCCATTATACCTGAATATGTACGGATACCTATAAGTGCATGTATAGTTGGACACATCTACAACTCAGTTGAATTGGGACAGATGTGCAGGTGTCATTTGGGCTATCTACATGTCTAAGATAGGGTCAGTTGACATGTGTCAACTGCACTTTTGTCTCCATTATTTTTGAGGATTCAAAATTGACCTCATGGCTCCCAGTGAACATCGTATGCCAAGGCTCTGATGCCTTCTTATCATTAGAAATACTCCTGAATTGTGACAGGGATCTTCCTTGGTGCAGGTCAAACTCATGACTTCTTGACTTGTTTACTATGGTCTCAGGGAACAGAGTGCCGCATTTTTTGTACCGAAATTCTGTTACTGTATCCCGTTTCCTCTGCTTGTCCTTCAGCTGAACAGCCCTACATTTTTATGCTCTCCTTACAAGCTACATTTTCTAGATTTGTGATTATTCTCATTGCTGCCCTATGAATTCTTCCCAATTGATCCAAATCTTTCCTGAAGTGCAGATCTACAAATGGACTCAGTATTCTCACTAAGGTGTGACCAAGGCTTTGTAAACTGGAACTATTGTAGCACCCAATTGCTGGTTAATCTGGTCAGAGACCATAAAAAACAAATGAGTCCTTACAGAATTGAAAACAGTGTTTTTCAGATAATTTATCTAATGTCTTTTGCTAACCTATAAAAGTAATTTTGTTTTTAACACAGTTGAAAGTTGCACTTAACACTGCTTTATCAAGCAACTTAATAAGCAAACTTTCTATACCATCATCCACATCTTCCATCAAAAAACTGAGTGCAGCAAACCTGGGACAATCCCAAATCATATTCAATAGAGTCTCCAAATTCAACAGCGAACCTCTGACAATTACTTTCTGGGCAAGATTACACAAGTACTATAGCCACTTTGTAGTTGTTTCACAGAGATTTTTCTCCTTGGTTTGTGCATGAAAATGTTATTAAAGACAATATCAAATCATTACTGTAATTAGAGTAAGTTCTGTAACTCATTTGTTCTTGAAAGGTTTGTTCAAACACCCACTAGCAGTTCTGACATGGCTTCAGGCAGTTTGCTAAACATCCAGATATGAAGTTTCTCTGTCTGAGAGTGTCACCAGCTCCATGTTTTCACTGAGCTGTAATAGTGTATGCCTATCTCAACTTGTTGACAGTGTGTATGTTCTTAATCTTACCTCAGAACATATATCAGTGTCATGTTGCAAGAAGGCTGACAATTGCCAACAATCTCCAACTTTTTCTTGTTATTTTCAAAATAAAAATCCGTATTAAGCTTAAATCTATAGCATGAGACATCTGAGAAGCACTATGAGTGAAGTACATGCATACTAACTTATCAACATGAACTTTATTTTGCTTAAAGCTTCCCTACCTTTCAAAGAATCTGGATGACATTTTTATCCCACGGCATTTCGGTTTATCATAGGGAAAAAATCACTCAATGCCTGTATCAGAGGCTGGAAAGAGAAGGAGTTGTCTGACATGAACATCAGAAGTAGTTTGGAAATGTAGATGAAATTAATCCAAAATTGTATCCTGCATATGAATCTTTTGGTGAACCCAGGAAAAAAAAATGATGCAAAGTCGAGAATTTCCTTATTAATGAATAAACGAGTTGAAGAAGAAGTAATCGAAAAACAAATTTACCAAAAATCAAATTTTCCTGGAGACAGGGTGAGAGAGACTTCAGGATCCATTGCTGAAGTTTTAAAATGGGAAACTGCCAAAACAAAAAATTGAATCCACAGTTTGCCATATGGTGGTTGGATGGTACAAATACCAACCTGGGGAAAGACTCCCTTGCTTTGTAATTATGTCACTAATTACACAGCAATATTGCTCTAGCAATATTTTAAGTAATTCATTCTACAAATAAAATATGGTGAAAAGATAAGAGACTGCATAAATTATCCCAGAAATAGTAATCCAATCTCCTGAACTCTGTTTTGGTTTTTTTTTTTTTTTTTTTTTTTTAATTTAATTAGGTCTAGCTCAAAATGTCTTGTTTAAGAGATGAAGAAAAAACATATTTTTGTAAATTATTTCTTTCCTGTCTTTAGCACACTCAAAAATCTACAGACATAGATTTCCAGTAAGCAGTACAATGAGATCCCATGGTACAAAACACTTTATGAAATAATGAGGTACAATCTTAGATCTTTTCTATCAGATTATTGAGATATGCAGTTTCTTTAAACGACAGTGACTGTGAAGGAGTTGATCTGGATTAGCAAACCTCTTGAAAATGAAAGAAAATACAGGCTTTAAAAACAGCACCTTGTAAAATGACAAAAAGTCACCAATCAGTTTTTAACAGATGATAAAAATCTGCCTTGCTGTGAAACAGACTCGGAGCTTAGTGTGAGTACAGCTGGACAGAACATGCTGATAAAGAATGTAAGTAGAATACATATCTGTTACGTAAACAGTTTAATGAGTCTTACTTTAAGCCATGTTGATCTGGCTTGGGCAAAATACACCATCAGCCAACATCAGCAGGTACAGAAGTGGAGCAAGCTAATCCTGGAAAGGAAGCCTTTATACTAAGAACTGGTTTGAATTTTGCAGAAACTTACTTTGTGGACTGCTTAAGTGCTAAACCTTTTTTTTTTTTCTCCTTTGGAAAAAGATGGTTGCAACTAGGATACAGGTTTACATCATTTTAATGACAATGTTTACAGGTAAATATCTTCTTCTTGTGAAATCATATGTGCACATAGACTGTATTGAATGTGTAAGATCTGTTTCCTTGCTCAATGCTTGTGTCACATCAAGACACTCCTAAGGCAGAAAGAAAGCTGTAAACAGATCTTTAACTAAAGGCGTGTATCAAAATGTAACTTGGATAATACTTTTAAAATTGTTTAATCAAAACTTAAATTAGTGGCATTTAGGAGTTTTATGCTTGAATAATGTTTTTTGTCATCCTGCTTTTTGAGAAAACCTTTGCTGCTGAACTGGAAACGTAGTTTGATTAAGAGGTTAACAGTTAGAAAATAGCTACCCTATAGGCATAATATATAGATGAAAAAGGAGACATTTGAGTGGTGTTATCAAACCGAGTCAAACAAGCTGTTTCATCTTGGTTTCAAAGAAAATTTGACAAGAGGAAAAAGTAATCATTATCTATGAAAACATGGTTAAAACATTCACGTTATCTGCAATTTTAGGTAGGTGTGTAATGTACTTAGACAAGAAAATGCTGAATGATTTTACTGGACCTTTTATTTTAAAAACTCTTTAGCTGACCTAATGTATGTAACCACTGAAAAGAAAATAAGTTCCCCTTGCACTCACTTCCTTTCGCTGTGTCTTACGTCTCTCAAGAATACTTTTATTTACATGCTAAACCTCTCCAGCTTGAGCTATTTGAATTGCTTAAACAGTTCTATAAATATTGACTAATCCTTTTATCTAGAGTGCTTTCATCTTGAGTGACAGTGGTCTTTGCTTGTATAGCAATTGGCAGATAACAAGACATATCTGCTTGTACGAACACCTTCTTTATTTTTGATATGAAAAAAGGGCTCATTATTTTCCTTTTGGTTTGACCTATGTTTATGTTTGTGCTAATCTTATTATAAAATAGGCATAAAGATGTGTGTGCATATGTGCAAAGCTCTGCAAAATAATTATTTTTCAATGTATTGCTAGCAACATCACCTTAAATAGAAGTATTGTATTCTGATGCTGAAATGCTTGTGAAATTACAGATATTTAAGTGGCTGTATGCATTTAATATCTGATGTTATTAATTTCCTACAGGCAAGGAATACATTAAATCATATGTGTACCTCCTCATAAAACTCCCTTTATTTCTTTGCTAGGCATTGATATTTTGGTTATCAGATGTGTTATCTAAATTTAAAGATAGAGGTATTTGTGATTTCCGAAGAAGTTTAGCATTCTCATTAAATCATTTTGTTAATTTTACAACTAATTTAATGAAGTCAAGAACTACACAGACACTAAACATTACTGTAAGTTTTGGTTCAGTTTATGTATCTGTTTCATCCTTTCCAGGGACAAGTCACCTCTGCAAGGTGTGACTCAGAACACAAGCTACAGGGCAGAAGTGATGTCTCACAGGTGTCTTGGGAAAATAAAGTAACATACACAGTCACCACATGTTACTGAAAATGCAACAGCTAAATATCTAGCCATTCACTATGCTGGATTTTCTATGAAAGGTTTTACAGGGGTTCCCAGTCTATAAATCCTTAAGGATGCTCTGACCACTCCAGAGCCCCATAATAAGGCTAAGTAAATGCCTGATCCTACCTTTTCTAGGCTACCTATTTTTTGTTTCTTACACAAAACCCCAAAGAGACCTGCATTCACACAGCCATCACATTCAAACTCAGTTGCATGCAAGAGCTGTGGACACATTGTTCTCAATGTCAAAGTGAGGAAAGGAGCAATATTAGGCAGGAGGTGTACTAAAACATTGACCAAAACAGGAAACAGCTCACGGGAACTTCACTTTGCATATGCTAGGATGGCAAAAGCAGGACAAGTCGCTAATACAGAAATTCCCACAAACTGGGTAAAGCAGACATCGTTCTGGCCCCCAGTCAGTAATAGTTTGGAAAGTGCACTTCACTTTGGGAAAGTCAGTCCCAATGAGTCATATTTCTGCCAGATGCCACTATCCATTATGGTATACATAGACATCTCACATTGGAATAAATATGAGCCTGGCTGGAAAGCAGAGAGAGACTACTGCTGTAAGACTCCACTGTCAGATCAAGGAGATAGCACTAGTTGTGTTTGATAAACTGAAGCTTCAGGTGGAAACTATATGCTATAATTGAAGATTGGTAAGTGAGGAGGATCACTGCAGAGTGGTCCTTTTAGATACATGCTACAACCACTTCACTCTGACTAATTTTTCAGATAAATCTCAATCAATTTTCAGGTCCCTTCTAGCTCTCCTGTAACTTACTGCTCTCTGAGATGGATGTGGCTACAACTGTGATTGAATAAAGTGGACAGGCAAGGAAATAGCCCAAGTGACTACGTTTTATCTACTGCTACTTGAAGCAACTCTTTGTGGCTGAATGCTGCCCCATAATTTTCCATGAGAAGTGACTACATTTTGCTGTAAAAATAAAACTTGATGCAAATTTGTATGTAAAACTAGGTGTAGCGTCTGGTACCTAACTGCAACTTGCTGAGTCTCAGCATAACTCATTATCTAATTTACAGGCATGAGTTCTGTGGTGGGGACAGGCAACATTATGTCTATTAATGACTTGTATTGATGCTATTAGTTTGAAAACTAACTGCAAAGTATTTCTTACTTTTCTGTAGAGTAACTATGAAGGGAAGGGGAAACATTTGGAGTTGCACTTAGCGTGAGCAAAGGTATCTGGAAATTTTGACTACTTACAAGGAAGATAAGAAACAGATTTTCCCTGATCCATGGCATACATATTGGTCACTTGATTGCTCAAGGGAGAAGTTACTATAATTACTGCTTTATAGATGAACAACATTGCAGAGTGATAAACAGATTAGTTTTACAAGAGGAACAGATTTGTCTTTCTTTGTGAATTATGTCCAGTAGACATACTTTGGTCACATCTATCAAATTACAGTGAAGTTGAGGTGAGGTGCCCTCCTTTTACCAGAAGCCAGGCATTATATGGAAAAGAGGAAATATGAGTCTATATTGCCCATCTTCTACAGAAGTGCTGTCATCACCGAGCTCTGAGATGTCTGAGAAAATATCCCTTTTGTTTTTTCTTGCTTTCTGTTTTGTTTGTAGGAGAGGTAAGGCAAGTTTCACTGTAGATTCTGAATATTCTGCTGGGACAGAGTTTCAAACCTCTCCAACAGCTTCTTTCACCTCACCTCACCTCCCAAGTGAACTCTCCTCACAATATGAGACAATGGCTAACAGATCAGAAGTCAGTGCTGCCTCGTTTGTGGAAGAATTGAGATCCATTGTTCATTTGTGAATGAACATTTGTGTGCACCTAACCCTGAAATGTGGCAACTGCCCATCACTGTAGACGGGATGCATCTCACTGCAGCTTGCCCCATCCACTGACAGGATAGAGATTTAAGCTCTTCTGTGGATTTCTTACTGTGATGTTGTGCAGCTGCCTGCTCACTCTGTGGATTTGATTCTTCAGCTCTGCAGCTTGCTGTTCATGTATTTTGCAGGAATATTCACCTACAGGAGATTGTGGAATCTCTGTCTCTGGAGACTTTCAAAACTCGCCTGGATGCATCCTTGTGTGGACTGCCCTAGGTGATTCTGTTTTGGTGAGGCACTGGAACAGGTTGCCCAGGGAGGCTGTGGATGCTCCCTCCCTGGAGGTGTTCAAGGCCAGGTTGGACGAGGCCTTGAGTAGGCTGTGCTAGTGGGAGGTGTCCCTGCCTATGGGAGGGGGTTGGAACTAGATGATCCTTGAGGTCTCCTTCCAACCTTACCATTCTATGATTCTATGGAAGGGGGGGTTGTACTTGATGTTCTCTAGAGTCTCTTCCAACTCCTAACATTCTGTGATTCCGTGATTCAGTGATACTTATGTCCCACTATATCTTCTAGTGCTAGTGAGTCCTGTGGCTCTTACTTGAAGTCTGTTGATCCAGGATGCTTGATATGGGACCAAGGATACTTGAAATGAATATGAAGAGAAGGAAGGACTAGCAGACTATACTCCAGATCATCAGCACAGTGTATTATGAATATGAATTAAGCATTTTTATACATGATAAATAATTCAGTTCCTCTCAAATTATTCTAGATTTCTACCACAGAATAGATGGGAAACAATTACTTGAAGGCTTCTTCTGAAACTGATGTTTACCTCAATTTCATCACTCTTTCCATATCAAGACTGTCAGATTGCTTGGTTCTTTTCTCCAAAATGTGACCATCGCCAAGGTGTTTATGTAATATTTTGCACAGGACATATATGGCACATGAATGATGCATTTATGTTTACCCTATTTTAGACTTGCAAGCCAATAATCTGTTTATCAAGACATTCCCCAGTAATTACAGAGAAATGAAACACATGTTATTAAAAATGTCATTTTAGGCCCCAAATACTCAATCCAGGTCTAACACTTTGTTTATTCTCCAGGTACTCACTGTGATGAAGACATCAATGAATGTTACGCGAACCCTTGCCAAAATGGTGGAATCTGTGAGAATTTCCCTGGGAATTACACTTGCCATTGCCCACCTGCAGACAAAGAAGGGATTTATTACGGTGGCTGGAACTGTACGGAAGTTCTCCATGGCTGTACTGATCAGCAATGCCAAAACAATGGAATATGTACCCCACATTTAAAAAACGGCCAGCACGGATTCAGCTGCATGTGTTCTCCTGGGTTTACTGGAACACACTGTGAAACCATAACCACATTTTCTTTTCAAGGGAACAGTTACCTTTTGTTGAAGAATCCCCTGACCACTAAAAAGGAATTTTTCTATAATATAAACCTGAGGTTTCAAACTGTGCAACATACAGCTCTTCTGTTTCACCGAGGGGAGAAAGCCACTTTTGCAAAGCTGGAGATATTGAATGGCTTCTTACACTTATCTGTGCAGGTCGATAACAAGCCATGGGCTCTTTTGCATGTGTCACATAATGTCAGTGATGGAGAATGGCATTCAGTGGAGGTAACCTTGGCAAGAGCTGTTACTCTTAATTTGCTTGACAGCTCTTGTGTAGAATCATGTCTCAATAAAACATCTGCTATGATAGATACTGATCATGTGATGCTTGCATTTCAGAGCACATTTTTGGGCAGCTTACCAGTGGGGAACATTAGCAGCAACTCTTTACTTAACATCTATAATGTGCATTCTGCACCTTCATTTATAGGCTGTCTTCAGGACATTGAAATAGACTTGACTGTTATTACTCCAGAGAATGTATCGCCTGAATCATCTTTAAATGTCAGGACAGGATGTACTAAAAAGGACTGGTGCGAAAGCCACCCATGTCAGAACAGGGGACGCTGTACCAACCTGTGGCTGAGCTACCACTGTGACTGCTACCGGCCGTACACAGGGCCAGGCTGCGCTGCAGGTAAGAGAATTCTTTGGCATTTGTATTTTAAGTGCTCGCTGTTGACGACATGGTCATAAACAATCCTGCTTACCTGGTGATGAAACAGCGTGACCCTTAGGTTCTCTGGAGCTTAATGGCAGCTAGTAAGAAAGTGCAAGAGGTTAGCAGTAGCACACCTTTGTTATTTTCTACTCATGTTCCCAGGGAGGCTGCTCTTCAGTCTGACAAAAACAGTCAGGTTAAACTGGTGGATTCCATTCATCTCATTTTAAAATCTTCTTACCCCTCTTAGGATGCCATAAACTCTGGAAAACTGTAGTTCACTGGAGGTTATGCACCCTGAGTAAAATATAGAAAGCAAGCAAGTCACTCGGGGTTTAAGCCTTACTTTCAAAGCATTCTTTGAAAATTTTGTCCTCAAGCTCTCTTGGCTTTTATAAAGAAACTCTTTTAAGGCAATGGAAGGCAAGTAAATGTAGTGCAAGCTAAAAAAAGACAGATTCCCATTTTAAAAAATTAATGAGATTATACTATTAACTTAATCTGATCAGCCCAAGGAGAAGGCAGGGCTTCAGAGGCTGGGAACAGAGCCCATTCATCTCTCAGCGAGTACAACAGGGCAGCTCTGTACAACCGCTAACGAAGGTGGCTGTGACCAGAGAGACGCCTGGTGACCAGAGGGTAACATGTCCATGTCTCAGTGAACAAAAGAGCACATCTCAGCAAACGGATCTCTTTGGCAGTGATGAGCAGGAATACAAAAGCTGCAGGCGCCTGTAGCACTTTTCTTGCTGCAAATGATCTTACCAAGTGCAAGCTGAAGCAAAAGGGAAGGACAACAGGAGGTCCTCGCCCAGCTTCCTGCCGTACTGCATCTGCTATGGGAAGCCCTCTGGAGCTGTAAATACAGCATCACTCAGGAACATTTTGAGATGGAGCCTGCAATCCTTCCTCAGCAAAAGTTTTAGGAATTTTAAACAAGCAGTTTTGCTTAAGAAAATCATGCAGGACTTAGCTTCCCACTCTGCCCCCTTGCTAACCATCTGCATATGGTCAATCACAGCAGTGTTTAGGGAGGAACAAATACATACAGACAGACACATATACACATACATACATATATTCGTGTATATATATTTGCCAAGTAGGCTGCAAAAAATGAAGTGCAACAGCAGAGCCATGGTCAGATTGGAATGGACAGATCTTAAACTGGTGTAAACTGGCATGGCTGCACTGCTGCCAGTGAAGCAACATTGATTTACATCAGCTGAACTGGCCCCAGGGGTTTATTGAATGCATTGCTGCAGAAAGCTGTAGCTTGAAGTACATTTCAAAATGTTTGCATATTATCAATACTTTTCAATAGTTTTTCTTTTTTTGTTTTATTGCAAAATGATAAAGTCAGAGACGTAATTGCAACAGACTTCTTTGAAGTCTAGTTGTAATTTATCCAAAGATTTGGAAAGAAACTTTGGAGTATAGGACAACATCTGGTAAATATGTTTGCCTCTTTATATGAAACAAAATTAAAACCAGTCAGGGGCAGGAGAGGCTTAAACTGGCATTAGAACGGTTGAGAATGATTAGAAAGCATGCTTTTTTGTTTTCATTTTTTCCTAGTGACCACAATATTCCTTGCAAATCATGGCACCGTGCCATTTTGATACATAGATTCTAGATATGTGCCATATTTATGAGACTGTGGCAGGTTTCTTAAAAGACAAAGTGGGGGAGACTTGTGGTAAAGGATAATATAAGAAATGTTAGTGTCTTTTTTTGCTGCCAAGTATTTAATTGACAAGAGGCAATATTTTCTTTACATATACAAAATAACAAACAGATGGTGACTCATTTTGATCAACATCCAGATGTTGTGACCCAAGAGGTTAATACTGACCGAGGTGATGCTAGCCATCTCATCAAAGAGAAGATCAGATTGATGGTATATAGATTGTATATTTATAAATAGAGAAAAATGCAACAAAGTAATTGTAAACATGAAAAACCTTTTTGAAGATTAATGTGTCCTTCTAATCATGTGAATGTGTAATCACCAGTTCAGGAGAAATTGTCTTTTTATCCTCATGAAAAAGTGTCTCGTTTTCTAGGACCATCTTAGAGAGAAGATATAGGTTAAGGAGATTTAATGCCTCAAAACACCCATTTCAACAAATATTTATTTCTGCATACCAGAGTTTTAACAAGGAGATGCAGATATATTGGTAATCTTATTCACAGAATTAAAAGACTTCAAAATTCATTTATGTATGAAATTGTCTGTTGAGGAACATGTAAGGGATTTATTCCTATTCCTAAATAATGTTACTGTGTCGCAGAGCAGTTCAGTGTGGTTATTAAGGGTCTGTTGGGGCTTCACAGTCAGTTTTCTATTTTCATTGTTTTTTTAATGTCGTCATAAAAAAAGAAAAAAAGAAAAAAAAAAAGAAAAAAAAAAAAGTAGTGCTGCAGGCAGAAACTTGGCCTAGAGATCTCAGTCTAGGAATTTTACCGCACAAAAGACTCTTTAGCTATGTGAGCATTTTGAAAAAGCTTGGTTTACTCTTTCTATGAATTCAATACATTAAAAATAGCTCTTGGAAATGTTTGGGCAGGATATCTATAATGCTGAGGACAAGATCTTGAAACTTAAAAGTGTAAAAATAGAAACACTTTGTTGTGTTTTAATGAGATGATTCATCAGAATTAAATATGGTTTGGGCTACATATTTTCTATCCTTAAAAGTCTGAAAATCATTACTGAAAATAAAGAGGAAGGGAGAGAGAGACAGATGGTTTTGGTTTAATCGTTTTAATTGATAAACACATACACAGACAAAAGAGTAAGGCTTGCTCGATCCTGCAACACCACAGCATTATGGGCACTCACAGGACTGAGCAGGATTCGCGACTGGATGCAAATTGATGTGCATGAGCATGAGTTGAGCCCCAGCAACAGAAAGTCTGTCAGAGAAGTGGAGAGCCCATGCAGCACCAAAGAGGTGACCTATCTGGAGTTTTTTACAAAGGAGAGGTTTGCTGAGCAGCTTTCAGCTGTTTCTATGATTGGAATCAGTGCAGAAAAAATATCACAAACTTCCAGAATTACATTGACTTTCATGGTCAGCAGAAGATCAAAGCAGCTAGGTTCTTTTCAAAATGATCCTTCTGATGACCAAGCCAAGAAACCGTAGAGATCTGTCCTTGTTTAACCGTTTGAAAACAGCATTACGCAGAGCATGATAAAGGGTAAAAATATGCCAAATAGTGTAACATCTGGTCCTGTACTGGTGCTTAATGCTGCAGCCATGGAAGTCAATGGGAATTTTGGAATAAAAGCTGTTTACAGCTGTAACAAGTCTTCATTCATCCATAAGTACCAGCACATCATACTACCATACGTATATACTACCAGAAGCAGTAATATTATCACTGCATTATCTCTCTTATTGTTTAGACCTAATTATTTTATTTTTCTCCCTTCTTCTCTTTTTTTTTGTTTTTGTTTTTTGTTTGTTTGTTTGTTTTGCTTGCTTTCTTTCATTTTGTTTTTAATCTTTTCCCATATCTCTAACCTCAAGAATATATTCCAGGCCGGTTTGGATCTCAGGACTTCCCAGGCTATGCTGTTTTTTCTGTTGACACTATTCAGAATGAAAATTTGGACATATCAATGTTTGTTCGAACACGCAAACCTTCTGGCTTGTTACTGGCTTTGACAAACAGCACTTACCTCTATGTGAGAGTTTGCTTGGAAGGTGGGAAACTCACAATGCTAGCTCCAAACTCTATGAAGTTATTAGGGAAACACTCCATAAACGATGGAAACTTTTACCTAATAACATTAAAAATAGAACCAAATAAAATGGAATTGTTCCAGTCTTCTCAATACCTAGGATTTATTTCTACTCCGGTACTAACCAGGCAAAGTAGGGATATTCTTTACATTGGAGGCCTAGCAGATAAGAAAGAAACTGATAGAAATGGAAACTATTTCAAAGGATGCATCCAAGATATAAGAGTGAATAACCAGCCACTGGAATTCTTTCCCATCACCAATCCACCGAATTCTCTTACCAGTCAATCTCTGGTCAATGTTACCCAAGGCTGCACTGGTGATGACCTCTGCAAGGTAAGAATTACTTTTTCCAGAGCATTTTCACATTTGTAATGGAGAATTTCTTTAAATTTTTTTCATCCCTTCCCACCCTAGAAAGATATGTAACAATGCTGCAAAGAGCAGATTCTGTTCAGTTATCACAGAATCACAGAAACATTTAGGTTGGAAAGGACCCTCAGGATCACCAAGTCCAACTGATACCCCTACTCTACAAGGTTCACACTGAACCATAGCCCCAAGCACCACATCCAAATGACTTTTAAACACATCCAGGGTTGGTGACTCAACCACCTCCCTGGACAGCCCATTCAAATGCCTGACCACTCTTGCTGGGAAAAAATATTTCCTAATATCTAGTTATGCTACATATGAAGAAAATGTGTTTGCACGATGAAGAATTAAAATATTTTAAGGTCGCAATGCTGTTTTTCATCAGTTATTGGATGTGCTGTGCTGTCATAGTATCAGTCTTTGTCACTTTCCATCTGAAATACACAGAATTGGCCTTTTTGCCAAACAGTCTCCTATCCTGAGCTGGGAGTCTGACAGCTTTTATTTATGCTGAGGTCATCTCTTCTCTTTCCTCCTAGTCCAACCCTTGTCACAACGGCGGTGTGTGCTATTCAATCTGGGATGACTTCACTTGCACGTGCCCCCCTAACACAGCAGGGAAGGCGTGTGAGGAAGTTAAATGGTGCGAGCTTGAGCCCTGTCCTCATGAAGCACAATGCCAGCTGGTGCACCAAGGATTTGAATGTAGGTACAGTTCAATTATTCCTGTCAGCTTTGCAGATTAGAAACAGAAATTTTCATCAGCATTTCCCTCAACCTCAGTATTCAGCTCCTCTAAAGTTACTTCAAATGCTATTTCTGTATTAAATTAAGAATTATTTCAGTTGCAAATAACATTAGTGGGAAGAGTCTGTTCTACTCAACTCAGAAATTGTCAACCAGATACCCTGACATGGACAGCAATGTTTACAGGACTTTTGCTTTTGACTTATTCAGCACAACTTGCTGAGGTTATACTTTAGATCAGTACACTGCCAGAGTGAGAGTATATTCCTCTGACTTTGTCTGCAGATAGGTAAGATATATCCGCTGTTGGATTAACATTAGGGCATTCTCCATTCTCCTGGAAAGACAAGCTACATGACATACATTGCATCATTTGATTGTCTTAAATACCTTTGAAGGAATCACCTTAACACCAGCAGTACAGTTATCCAACTAGCATCTTCATAAAAACCACCTGTATGCTAAACAGTCTACTTGAAAATTGATGACCATTAGCTGTCTTAAGAGCATTAGCCACACTGCTTATCTCTTTTCTCCACTTTCCTTCTTCTTTCTAACCTGGGGTGGAATTTAAAAAGCAAGAATTTTGAAGCAATATTTTCTTTCTTTTTGCTATCAAAGAAAGCCCTAACAATGCTGTGGAGGAATTAAAAAACACACACACAGAGTCCGATGGAAGCTGTTAGAATGTCTGAGTCTTAGGGACTAGAAGTTGGTCAACAAAAGATTTCTGTGGTAGATAATTTGCTGGCAGACCAACATGATGCTGGTTTTGTTGGTTGTTAATATCAGCATTGCAGCACTTGCTAAAATTTATAATTGAAATTAAAATAACTGTGCCTTCTCTAATAGACATCTTCAATGATAACATTAAATTATGTTCTCTTCTAAATTTTATTATTGCATATTATGGTGTAATATAAACTCACACAGAGAGAAGGAAAAAGTATCTGAACTGCTTCCTTTTGCTAAACTCAAGGTCATTCACACTGCTAGATGACCTTTTCACTTCTATTTTGCTTTATGAGACAATAGGAGGGAGTTTCCCTAATAGATATTCAAATGCTTCTGCACTATAGAGCCATATTTTTAACTAGTTGTTTTCCTAGACACAGCATAGCCTTCCACACAGGGTAATGAAAAAAGAAGAGTTTTACTGGCCACTGAATTCTCTTCCAACCTACTATCTTATGCTCTGGATACCATTTTAAGCTAGAAAAGGAAAAGAGCTGTTTTCCAGGGGCTGTGGCTATAGTTCCACCTACATAGCTGAGATGAGCAAGCCCCTTAGGAAGCCAATGTGAAGAGCATCAAGTATCAGCAAAACTGTGCGCCCGGTGTCACAATCCAGGGTAAAAGCACATCCGGATAGCTTGTTGTGCTCAGGATTTAACGAGAGTCCTACAGGAATATTTTGGCTTTATGAGTTTAATAAACTCAACTTTGCAAGAGATTTAAAAAATCAGAAGCAATTTAAAAAAGCTATGACTCATTTTTTGGTATGATTTCCACTGGTGAAACTTTTCTTTTTGCAAGACACCACATTTGATGTGCCAGGCAGTGTGGTTACACCTCAGCTGCCTTAATGTCAGGATACACAGTTCATAATTTTGTGCTGGGTCTCTTAGGGGTTCCTCAAGGTTTATCGACCCAGAGTTAGTTAAGGAACACACCTTATCTTGGATCTTGCAAAGCTAAGCTTTGTTTGAAGTACAGAGAGTAGACATTCCTTCCTGTCCCTCTTCACTCTCTATAAGCCTCATAAATCTCAGAACGTGCAAATTTACAGCCCATCAAGTTAGTGCATTTAAGTAGAAACCATGCTAATGAAAGATGTCAAATACCTTTGTGAAGATGTCCATAAAACTGCCACAATCTTGCCCATCAATTTTCACTCACAGAAGCGCAAACAGTACTCTGCTGCTCTCTCACTCCCACCAGCACAGGCTTGGTGCTGCCAGCAGGGCATACACAGCAGGAGAAGTTGGCTTCAAACGTGACAGGCTTGACTCTTCTTACATTGATTTTGAAGGGGCTTTTTGCCAGGTGACTTCAATTAAATTAACTCCTTCTGCATCAGTGAGAGTAAATTGGGATCAAGGCAAATACTTTCTAAAACCTCCTCAGTGCCTTGCCTAAGAAAAGAGGAAATTAGTGTAATGGAANGTCACATGGAGGCATTTAGAGCCTGTTCCTGGTAAACTCAAGGCAATGGAGTTTCCAGGCAGTTCAGGATACAATAAGGCAGTGAGCAATGGCGGCAGCAGCAGGCACAAATGCAGTGGCAGAGCATATTGCATTACCTGCTCATCTCTTTTTTATCAATATCACAGTATCACAGTATAGCAAGGTTGGAAGAGACCTCAAATATAACCTGAGACTAATGGGCCTTTGGACACAGAATAGCCAATCAGAATGGCAGTTAGCCAAGCTTAACCATATTGGGTGAAGCCATAGGCTTGCTTTATGCAAATTTGGGAAAAACATAGACCTTTCACAAGGCAGGAACAAGCTAAGCATGTGTACCTTGTTTACCACAGGAGCAAAACAAGTCTGGGGAAGCCAGAGTCCTTAGACTCAGTGGCTCCCGTTTCTTTGTCCTCTTTCTGGTGGTTGCTTCTCCCCATAGCAGAAGGAGGGAGAGCAGAAAAACATGCCTGGCCAAGACAGGACATTTATAAGCCTATTTTGACCTATTTAGGCCTACCACGACATTGAGTACAAGTGCTTGCCCATCCAGGTCTGTCATGGAGAATAAGTAGCGTGGAGAATAAGTATGTAAGGAGTGAACTTAAAATGGCCAATATACATCTTCTTTTGAAATACTCTCTCAGCCTCATCTCTGAGTTGCATTTCATTATGATCATCTGCTTCTTTTTGTCTAAAAGGGGAAAAAAAGAGATAACCCTAACAAAGAACGGAATCTCCAGAATGATAACTCCAGATGATACAAGGGGGCACACTTTGAGTCGACAGAGCTGGTGCTGGCACTGCCCTGTCATTTCTACAGCAACCAGGGGCAGAGGAGAACAACTGAGATGCTGGTGAAACCTGAATCTTTTTCCAGCAACCCCAAAAAGGAGTAGCCAAGATAGGGAGCGTGGGGCACTGAAAAGATGGATGTTGTTCCATACATGTTGGTTTAAAGCTGGCCTGGTTTCTCAATTGTTATCTTTGCACAGGTCTTGCTAACGCAGTGTTTAGTGGCCGAAGCAGTGCGATATTTTACAGAAGCAACGGAAAAATCAGCAGAGACCTCACCAATATCATGTTTGGCTTTCGAACTAGGGACACTGATGTGATACTGCTGTATGCAGAGAAGGAGCCAGAGTTTGTCACCATCAGTATTCACAACTCCAAATTGCTCTTTCAATTACAAAGCGGCAATAGCTTTTATAAGCTGACCCTTGCTAGTTCACTGCCCGTGAGTGATGGGAAATGGCACCGAGTGGTGGTCTCTATGGTAGAGCCCCTGTCCCAGTTCTCTAGGTGGTACATTGATATAGATAACAAGAAAGACACTGCAACTAGCACAACTGCCGCGGGAAGCCTCAACTTTTTAAGAGAAGAGACAGACATCTATGTGGCTGACAAGGCCTTTGACAGTCTAGATGGCCTGCGAGGATGCATGAGCACCATAGAAATCAGTGGCATTTACCTCTCATACTTCGAAAGCACTGACATCCCTACTAAAAAACCTCAAGAGGAGCAATTTCTCAAAATATCCGCAAACCCTGCTCTTACTGGCTGTTTGCAGGTAGATATCTGCAGCTCATACCCCTGTATGCATGAGGGCATATGTGAAGACTTCTATACTTCCTACCGTTGCATATGTCCTGAAGGATGGACTGGCACCCATTGCGAAGTCAACATCGATGAGTGCTCTTCGGACCCCTGCATTCATGGGAACTGCACTGATAGGATCACCTCCTATGAGTGCAGTTGTGAACCTGGTTACACAGGGGTAAATTGTGAAGAGGACATAGACAACTGCCGTGGCCACCAGTGTGCAAATGGGGCCACTTGTGTTGATGGCATTAATGGATACTCTTGCCTGTGTGCTGGCAACTTCACCGGAAGATTCTGCAGGTACTGTAAACAAGGCAGACCCATAAGATTTGGTCAGGTCTCTTTTGAAGGGCTATTACCTCACTGATGTCTCTATTTTAGGCACAGGTGTTATGCATCTATCTATCTATTAATCATGGCTGTGTATACTAATTTATAAAGTCTGCAGTACAGGAAGCTGTACAGTTCAATTAGATATGGATGAAGGCAGTGGAGAGCTGGCAGCTCAGGGCAGAGCCTGACAAGGCAAGGAGACAGGGAACAAGGTAGTAGCTCTGCTGCCCAGCTCTGCTGCCAGCCTGAGTACTCCACGCTTTCTGATGATAGAACAAGTCCACCAGAGCTGGAGATAAATATGTTACATCTTTAAAA